>LPNX010071757.1:149681-250815 GCA_001517045.1 Pseudotsuga menziesii | reverse complement strand
TGAGTCATCAATCCCTACTTAGGATTAAGTTTAACATAATGTCTCAGAAAATAAATAAAACAAATTACATAATTTTACAAAATTGGGGTATGTGACAGAATGCATGCGCTCTGTCCACAAGGATAGAGCGCATGAATTCTGTCCATTTGGACAAATTTCATGCGCTCTGTCCATGGAGTTCATGCACTCTGTCCATGTGGACAGAGTACATGAACTCTATCCACATGGACAAAGTTCATGTACTCTGTCCACATGCACAGAGTTCATGAACTCTGTCCATGTGGATAGAGCGCATGAACTCTGTCCAAATGGACAGAATTCATGCGCTTGGACAGAGTTCATGCGCTCTGTCCATGTGGACAGAGCGCATGCATTCTCTCCAAATGGACATAGTGCAACATCTTTTTGTTTGGAATTAAATTCTGCAGGACAGAGTTCATGCACTCTATCCAAACATTAACTATCGAATGATAAATGTGGGTAATAGTACATACCTTGAAGAAGAAACAAGTAAAATCATTACTACTTCCGCTTCCTCTAAATTTTATGTGTAGATATCAGTGGTGGAGTAATTGGAGTTATAGATTTGATCAATCATATCTATAACTCCAAATACTCTGCGACCCATATCTACAAATAAAGATAAATGACTCTTCTTTATATAAATGAAACTATGACCAATATCTACAAATAAACTCGAACAACAAAGGAATCAAAACAAACCAACCACCAAAAAAACGAACGATACCTACCAACAATGTACAAAAAGTTATAGTATGAAAAGTGTAATCATCAGCATTTGCATATTACTTCATATTAATACAGGTTGTAATCAGTTCAACTTAGAGCTTAGTATAAGTAGTTTACTTTGTATATATTATTTCTATAACCCTTTATATATGTTAAAGCTTAACCACAAATAGATCTTACTTTTATGAATGCAGAGTTGATCTTTGGCTATTTATAGGCTTAAATAATCAGATCAATCAGTACAATATCCTAATATAATGGTAAGTATAAACTATAACTAATAATCATTATACAGGTTATTTGGGATTCTTTTATGACATAAATTAATGGGAATGATACTAACCTCAATGTAATAATAATTGTTATTTGTAATATTTGGTATTTTATATTAGGAATACATAGTTCAAACGGATCGGTAATCGGTAATATTTGGTATTTTATGTGTAATAATATTTTTTTATGATTTATATAAAAACAACTAAAATCCCTTATGCTAAGTAAAGTGATCAGGGACAAAGTTGATGAACTCTGTATGGACAGATTTGATGAACTCTGCATGGACAGAGTTCATCAACTCTGTCCATGGACAGAGCTCATCAACTCTATCCACATGGATAGAGTTCATCAACTCTGTCCATGTGGATAGATTTCATCAACTCTGTCCATGGACAGAGTTCATCAATGCATATCTTCCTCATAATACCTATGAACTAAAATTAAAATTAAAAGAAATCTACAATATAATAATATAATGGTAAGTATAAACTGTAACTGATAAGCATTATACAGGTTATTTGTGATTCTTTTATGACATGGATTAATGGGAATGATACTAACCTCGGTGTAATAATTATTATTATTTGTTTGGTATTTTATATTAGAAATACATAGTTCAAACGGATCGGTAATCGGTAATATTTGGTATTTTATGTGTAATAATATTTTTTTTATGATTTATATAAAAAAAACTAAAATTCCTTATGCTAAGTAAAGTGATTAGGGACAAAGTTGATGAACTCTGCATGGACAGAGTTGATGAACTCTGCATGGATAGAGTTCATCAAATCTGTCCATGGACAGAGTTCATCAACTCTGTCCATGTAGACAGAGTTCATCAACTCTGTCCATGTGGACAAATTTCATCAACTCTGACCATGAACAGAGTTCATGAATGAATATCTTCCTCATAATACCAAATTTGTGTTTTTCCCAAAATTGAAAAATGTCAAGCCCCCTTTTTAGAGGTGTATGTCTTCTCTTATACAGATATTTGCATCATCATCCCTATATTGCATGAATTTCATTGTCTTGGGGAACCACATAAATAAATTCATAGATGTCACCTGCAAACACTTCCCTTAATGTCTAGCTTCCATAGGAAAACAATTTATGCTGCCCAGAATTACCCCTTTCACTGTTATTTGCCAAAACATTCAAGAAAAAATCTAGAAAATCTCAAGCTACCACCTGGCTATGGATTTGAACTCGTAGAAACCTATGCCATATAGATTAAGGATTACATTACCCCTTTTACCAATATATATTCCTATGTCTAAGATGTGCCCTGTAAGCAGGAATATTTCACCTTCTACGGACAGTAAGGTGTTCCACTGGTCTGAATGGTTCAGATCCAGAACAAATGAACGACAAAGGATGAAGACTCTCCCTGGACACCGTAGATACCTAGAATGTAATGCTTTGATAGTAACCCTATGTACCTGCAATCAGATCAAACACACAAACACATCAAAGCTGCCAGAATATAATCTACTGATCCATGTTAGTGACTAAGGAATCTAACAACATATACATGTGAAATCAAACAACAACAGTAATGTGGGACAAAAATCAGCTTTGCATTAAGATAAAATGGAGAAGTTACAACCAATTAAGCCTTAGTGTTGACATGCATCTCCATGAAACCAAGCACTTTCATCCCCATAAGCTCCAACCTTTCTCTCTATGCCCTCAAATGGATTGGGCCAAGTGATCAATCTAACAGCACAACAATACCTTAAGAGTTCTCTCCCTCAACCATGACCATGAGCTTGTATTTATAGGGCTTAATGGATAGGAATGGTTGAGATATTTGTGGATGAGGTGGCCTCTAAGATCCTAGGATGAGGGATCTCAAGCTCAACTGACCCACAATGATAGGGATAGGGAGGACACGAGGCTCATCTTCTAGAAGCCTCGAGAAACCTCTTTTTCCCATTTTACGCAGGGTACTGCGTTTCTCCTCTTATGACAGAGCGGTTCAGGTAAGAACCGGTTATGGACCAAGGGTGACAGGCAGTGGCACCGCTTATGGAAAATAGCAGAAGTGCGGTGCGAGCAAGGAACCGCTCATGGCTAACAAGGAAAGCGCGGTGCTAAGCATTTTTATGAAGAATTGACAAATGGTGTGAGTTTCCTCTCCAAGTGCTGGGATTAAAGGAAAATAGGTATGTCAAAGGTCTTATCACATGATGGTGACAGGATTTTGGTATAACAGGATGCCCCCCAAAGCATGAGTCTTAGAGGGATATGATAAACGAGAGCTTTGAGAGAACAAGTCGTTGCCATGAGGTGAAAATGTCGGCTCGATCGAAGCATGTTGTCAAGTAGGCATCTGTAATACATCAATATTTTTGACTCATAGACACAAGCAACCAACTCATAGATGCAGACCAATAAAAGGAAAATCCATGAGAGGAATAAACAAGCATGGCTGCTAGAATACAGTGTAGATCCATGTGATAGAGGACTCAAACTTGGACATAGCTACCAGACATACAATGTAGATATATGTCATACATACGCAAATTTGAGCATAGCCACGACCATACAAATGTGGATCCATGCTAGATATACAAAACTCTATCGCAACCTGGGGAAAAGAAATGAACGCTTTAAACAAACACCCAGGGTCTTCGTCTCTTCTTCCACAAAGTACGATTCTATCCATGTGATTACAATGATCTGAAGTCGAACATGGTAGAAACCACTTCAATTACCGGTCAATGATGTGAACCGTTAACAAGTGCGAGGGAGATCACCATTAATGTCAATGATTCCCAACGTACCCTAGTACAATCTACTGAGTTCAAATAGATGTCCTGATGTCGAACACCCAGTCAATTCTATCGATCAAAGGTCAATGATATGAACCTATGTCGAGAACGAGAGAATCCATCATTAAGGCATACAGATCTCAAGGTACTAAATATTGTTTCTAAGACTATTTCCTAGATGATGAGCTAATGTCGACGGGAAAAGTCTCATCGAAGGAGGGCCATGATGAGTCCCACATCGACGACACGAAACTCGGAACATAGTTCTGGAATGATGTGAATGTAGTAACCATAATACTGACTCAAAAGTATTGACACAAAGACTGTGTAGACTGCAGAGGTAAAACTTCTTCAAATCCCCTTTGAACATCAGGCAGCATGACAAAAGACTTGGCAGCATGACTGGACGGGACAAACACACAATGCGACAGTGGACAATGCATTCTTTTGAAAGACTCAAAGGAGTGACATGACTCATGAAAGTGGATCGTCACAGAGATCAACTAAATACCCAATTGACTGACATGATGTGCAGACAAGTGCCATGTTCAAAGGTAATGACAAACAACTGCCATTATTTGCAAAATGATTCCCTTCCCATTTTCCCCATCATGATCGATGAGTGCCTCTTTTTGGTTTTACGAGTTCAAAGAGGGTAACAAACACTCGATATAGCTTGTCAGAAGACAAGTCCATACTCATATATTTTACGAACCTGAGAGAGGAGGGGTTCGTTCCCAAAATGGGTCTCTCAATGTTTGATTTTAATGAGTCCATTGAAAGAAAACTCGGTATCGTTCATGTTTAGAGAGTCTGAATGAATACGGAAGAAGACTCCAAAGGGTCCTTTTTCGTATGATTTAGTCTCTAAGGCTCGAAAAAAGTGTAAAATCATACCTTAGAGAACTCTTCCAGTCATGATTGGCTAGAGTATTCCTTTTTTGTAAATAGTCCTATCCGAACTGAAAAAGAGATAACCTACTGTTGGAAGGACGACTCTTCAAATACTTTTACGAGCATGAAGAAGACAAGTACTCGACAATCTTTTTGTATTTAGGGAGCCTAAAAAGAGTTTAAAGAGGAATCCATGAGGTTTCTTTACACAATGTAACTTTTTATGAGCTTGGAAAGAAGCAAGAAAGGACTCGACGATCTTTTCATGTTTAAGGAGTCTCAAAAAGATGTGAAAAGAAGACTCCATGACGTTTCTTTACAAAATGTCATTTTTTACGAGCCTAGAAATATTCGAAAACGGACTCAGACCTTTGATACTAGGTTTAAAGAGTGTGATCAAAGTGTCGTAACAAATGCTCGTCGACCTTTTACGTTTTATGGAAGTGCAAAAAATTCGTAAACAAACTTCCAAAGCTTTTTTCTATGGTTCTCCTATCCTGTAAACGACTCAAAAACGAGTGTTAAATGCATTCATAACTAGCATTAAGGGATTACGACTAATAAATTTTGAATAAAAAGTAATTTTAAGTCAAAACTATAACATGTTGGACCCAAAAATGCCTATATAAGTCATGTAAATAGTAAAAAATCGAATCATTTCACGAGTTACCCATAGTGGAGAGCACTTGGAGCACTTTCTTAGCCAGATCTTCAGCAGCTGATACCGAGAGTTTCCACCATCCGATTTGAGCACTGTCAGTTGCAGGTAACAGCTAAAACCTTACTCTTTCATTTCATATCATTTATTTTGAGTTTTGGTGGGGTTTTGGGCTCATATGGCAAGCCCTAAAACCTTAAAAGCAGGCACCGCACATACCCCTTACGGGATACGCGATACCTCCCAAGAACCACGCCTATAACATAGTTGACAGGCGGTGCCACCGCCTGTCTCCAACAGTTGACAGGCGGTGCCACAGGCGGTGCCGGTCGTGGACACTTCAAACTAATAGCATGAACAATATAAAGTCATTCTTTTGATTTTTAATGATTATGGATGATTCTAATGCTTGCTATGATTGTTTTTTACAGGTCTTGGTTGCTCAAAACATGGTGATATGGAAAGAAAGAACACATGACAATGATGATGCCTTCGCTGAGAGAAATGCGGGTTGTATAGCCGCATTACGGGACTGTGGGATCCTAAAGTTCTTATAGACCCCAAGCATGGTGTCACACGAGCGGTTACTAGAGCACATACTATGGATGTGGAATCCAGAGCAGTAGTACTTCGAGGTGGGAGCCCATATTCTTACAGTGGAAGTAGAGGACATCTACTTCTTGACTGGTCTCTCGAGACAGGGTGCCCCCATCTCACTGACAGGTTCTCATGGAGGGAACATTACCACTCGAGAGCTTATAGATTATCACTGTGCTCTAGGGACGAGGACATTGGGGAAGAAAATCCCCATCAGAGCAGTGACAGATGGGCCCCTACGGACCGTCCTATTTACTATGCAAAGGGCGGTCAGGAGTCAGGGTGTGCACCATGCTTCTAGGGCACACATGTTGTACGCCATAGAGGTCATGGCACCCACGGTGTTCAATTGGGCGGAAGCTATGCTTCCCATATTCAAGGATCAGCTGACTAAGTATCGGCAGGGAGAGCTAAAGCAGTTTGGATTTGGTTCCATTTTAGCCTGCTTCTTCTTTGAGCGAGTACCACAAATGAGACCTCAGGTGGTCTTTAGGAGCTTGAGAGCGTGGGACCCCTGTATGATAAGGTGGGACCAGGTCATGGCTCGTACAGGAGCAGGTAGGGGAAGGGTGAAGTTTGGTGACCCGTTCTTCAGATGGCTCCGAGATCATATCCTCATGATTGAGGATTATGCTTACACAGGTATGGACTTCACTGGAGATTCTGACCTACCACTCCACCTGGTGGATAGTGGGGTGATATCGGTAAGAAGCAAGAAACCCTAAAATGGATGAAATGTTTTTATGTTTTTTATGTTAAGTGACGAGACCTGTATATTCTCATGCAGATGTTGGAGCAGCGCGACCTAGAGGAGCTTCTCCATTGGACAGGCGAGCTAGAGCCCGCTTTGTGCCACAGGGTGATGATATCACCGGGGAGTTAGAGGAAAACCTAGAGAGGTTGGCCTTGGATATCCCAGATGCTTCCATAGATGACCTCCCGATGAGATATCAGAGATCCACAGCAGGAGTACTGGGCCGGTTCAGTAGGCTGCTGCGTAGGGTAGCTCGGGCAGTGATGTGCTATCACGAGCACCACTAGTGTATGAGATATGTACTGAAAGTTGATAGCTTTAGGATTTTGTATGATGATTTTACCTAAAAGCCTACGTGCTTCAGATGAGGTCTCGAGACCTATTTTTTGTAAACTTTTTCGTATATATATATATACAGACTTTTACCTGGTGTTTATATATTTCAAATGGACAAATGCATTTTCTATGAGTTCTATGTGTCTTTAAATGTTTATTTACAATGGACCATGTTTGATTTCAATGTCATTAATGGGAAATATGCCAATCTAGGATGTGATTAGCTAATGAGTCAGCAACTACATTATGTTCCCTAAGGATATGCCTATAAGTGATGGTTTCAAACAATCTTTCCAGCAAACATACTCTCTGGAAGAGGTGGAGAAGTACAGGGTTCCTAATGGTGTAAACATGGTTTAAATGGAAAACCACGAGTTCCAAGTCCATCAAGACTACTAGATCATGAACATCCTGGGAGGCAGCTTCAGTCAGAAGACCGATCACTGCTTCATACTCAGCAATGTTTTTAGTAGCAGGACCTATACAAACCACTCCTGAACTGACCAAATCTTCAGCTAGGGAATAGAGGACCCAAGCAGCCAAGGCGAGATTCAAGGTGTGGCGGAAAGCACCATCAGCGAAGCCATAGAAAGCCATCTGCATGACCAAAACATGATATAAACAGATGCAGACACTAAACTCAAAACCATCTTGAAAATACTAAAAGCACACTGAAAGCCAATCAATATACATATATACAAGATACTATCTAAGAAAGACCTAGGTATAGTATCTTTTCAGGTACAACCCATTGCGATGTTGCCCCAAAGGGATTCCATCATAATCAATGAGCTCGTAAGCTCCTTTCTCTAAAACCTTAGAAATGACGAAAGGTCCGTACCACATGGACTTGAACTTACCCTTCCCTAGCTTATCATATCTCTGGTCATAAGTCAAAACTAGGTCACCCTCATTGAAGACACGAGGTTGGATGGATTTATCATACTACGCCTTAATGTGTTTCTTATGTGCCTCATTGGCCAAGGCAGCATCTCTCCAAGTCTCGTCAAGGTTATTCAAGTACAAAAATATTTCTTCTTCTGCAAAAGTGCCTGGGAGAAGTTCAATGGCAAGTTATAAAGATGGAATCTGACATTGGATTGGTAAGACAGCTTCGAGTCCATAGACAAGCTTAAATGGCGTGAAACCAGTAGTTGTTTTCATCAAAGTCCAATAATCCCAAAGAGCAGAGAAAAGAACATGGTGCCAATTGGATTTATGATCTTCGACCATCTGACGAAGCACAGTTTTTAAAACTTTGTTAATGGCCTCTACCTGACCATTAGCCTGTGGATAATATGGTGTAGAGTTTTCATGGTGAAAACCTAGCTTAGCACCCATTTCCTCCATCATTTGATTACGGAAATGGGATCCGTGATCAATGACGATGGACTGTGGGACTCCAAATCTAGCTATGATATGATTGAATAGGAAGAGAGTGGCAGTCTTACCATCTTCCGCATATG
This sequence comes from Pseudotsuga menziesii, assembly GCA_001517045.1. NCBI lineage: Eukaryota > Viridiplantae > Streptophyta > Pinopsida > Pinales > Pinaceae > Pseudotsuga > Pseudotsuga menziesii. The sequence continues at coordinate 242,307 of LPNX010071757.1, read as the reverse complement.
TAGCCATGGCCTCAGCCCATTTTGTGAAATAGTCAATGGCTACGATGATGTAACCATGCCCCCTGGCTGAGGTAGGATTACAATGCATGAAGTCAATCCCCCATTTGGCGAATGGGCCAACGGCAATGACAAGGTGTAGCAAAGCAGGATGGGTGCGCTTTTTAGGATAAAAGTGTTAACAAGGTGGGAATTTATTAATAGCCTCATGACAATATTTGAAGATAGAAGGCCAGAAATAGCCAGCACGAAGGATTTTCTGGGCTGTAGCCATCCCAGATAAATGACCGCCACATGCTCCAGAGTGGCAATCATTCAACACATGTTCAGCCTTCTCGTGAGTGAGGCATCACCAAAGAATAGAGTCAATCCCACATCTATATAAGGTATCATTCAGGATGAGGTAGTATTTCGCGTGGTGATGGATACGGCGGCGATCATCGCGGGATAAATGCGGCTGAAATTATTGTGTTTGGAGATAGATAAGCAAATCTCCAAACCAAGGGTCGGTAGTGCTAATCAGGAACAGGAATTCATCCAAAAATGAATCACTGGGCTCAGATTCCGCCAAAGCACAGGGAAGATCACACATAAGCTCTGCAAAGACCAAGGATTTCTTTGATGTGGCTTTGGAAAATTCCAGATCAAATTCCTGTAGGATGACTATCCATCGGGAGTACTTGCCCCCGAGCAGTTGACGAGTCAGGATGTAATACATCGCGTTCTGGTCTGCCAATACAGTGGTAGTGCGAAGCAAAATGTAGTGATGAAACTTTTGTACAGCAATGACCGTGGCCAATGCTAACTTTTCCACACGTGAATAATGAGTTTCAGAATCCATGAGATTCTTACTGGTGTAATAAATCACGTGCTCCTAACCGTGGAGATTTTCCTGCACTAAAACCATAGCGATGGTAGTAGTGGAGGCAGCAATATACAAGAGAAAGTCCTTTGAATAATCTGGGGGGTGTATCATGAGTGAATGAGTCAAAGCGTGCTTAAGATTATCAAAGGTGCATTGGGCCTAGTCATCCCAAAAGAATGGGGTGTTTTTCTTGAGGAGGCGCATATAATTGTGCGTTTCCTCTGCGAAATTGCACACGAAACGGTGGAGAAAGTTTGCCTTCCCCTACAAACTTTGGAGTTTAAGGAGATTAGTTGGGGCTAGTAGATCTAAAATGGCGGCAATTTTCAAAGGATCGATCCGGATGCCATCTTTGGATACCACAAAACCTATCAGACATCCCGTCTCAACGCAAAAAAACATATTTATGCAGATTGAGTCGTATATTATAATGACGGCATCTCAAGAATAACTCTCTAAGATGACCAGGGTGGTCCTCCCGTCACTGTGAATGAGCAGGGAGGTCATCAAGGTACGGTTCAACAATATGTTTAATATCATGAAACGCATAGGACATCGCGCACTGGAATGTGGCTCCAGCATTTTTCAAGCCAAAAGGTAACGTCTTATATACAAAGGTTCCCCATGGGAAAATGAATGCCGTATTATGTTGATCGGAGGGTAATATCTCAATCTGATTATAGCCAGAGAAGCCATCCATGAATGAAAAGATGACACTTCCAACACAATTGTTGATAATTTGATCTATGTGCGGAGTAGGAAAGTTGTCCTTGGGACAAGCTTTATTCAAATCCCTAAATTCGATACAGACTCTAATGGTGCCCTGCTTTTTATTGACAAGGACAACGTTTGATACCCATTCTGTCAGGGGTACAGGATAAATAAACCCAGCTTTGAGAAGTTTCTCAATTTCAGCTTTAATAGCTGCGGCCTTCCGAGGATGGACTTGCCTTAGTTTTTGCCTGACAGGTTTGGTCGAGGGATAGGTTTTAATCTCGTGGACCACAATGAATGGGTCAATCCCCGGCATCTCTTCATAGGACAAGGCAAAAATATCATGGAATTCTTTAAAAAGTGCCTTGTAGGCTTCAGATTCATCTGCGGAGTAGTTCTTCCCAACATGAACATGCTCGATAGTATCAAGCTTGGCTGATATGTCAATCGGATTCATTTGTGTAATGTTGCAAAGGTTTCCTTCAGAATATGTATCTTGCAACAATATGGGACTTTGGGGTACATTGACAATAGCAGTAGGAAACAAGGATGCAAAATCATGGTTAACCTAACTGGTTTTAGGGAGGAACATGGGTCTATGATGGTGATCCTCCCAAATGGACTCATTCGTGCTCATGATCTCCATAATGGAATCATTGGAAGGAAAAGTCTCAGAGAGATAATCTAGAGTAGGAAGAGAAGGTTCTAACCAGTATGGTAAATGGTAGGGATCCGAAGCCACTAGATGAAGGTCATCAGTGTGATCATTGGAAAAGGTTTGAATAATGTCGCACATAGCTTCGTGTGGACTCAACGAGGTAGACTCAACAACATGTTTACCCTTAGGCTCACAATCAAATGAGGCGATCATATGGACTGACGCGGTATCCGTGCTAGGAGGAGTGGATGGAAAAACCCCCATAAGGGATGAATCCTTCAACATGCCTATCCCAATCGACTGGTAAGGAGGATGAGACTGGCCTAACATGGATATGTTATTAGCCATCGAGGTAGTAACATCCGGCGTGCAGAAATCAAGTTGTTCAATAGTAACAATTCTCCCTAGATGCGAAAATTGGACTGTTCGAAATACTGTTGAAGCGATAGCAGTCATGGCATAGAACCAATTTCTCCCTAAAAGGAGGTTGTAATCTAAAGGGGCATCCACCACTTCTACTTGAATGGAAATGGTTTTTCCCCCCAGCTTGACCGCTAGGGCTGATATGAGACAATGGGGTTGGAAACCCCACCCGTCAAAGGCCTTGAGGGTCGTATGTGATGTTACAAGCTTGGGAGAGCCAAGGGATTTCCAACAAGACAGAGACAAAACCGAGATCAAAGCTCCTTCATCTAGTACCGTGCAAAAAACTTTCTTTCCCACTACTTTTGTAATGATCTGAAAAGCAAGTTTATAAGGTAACCTAGACTTATAGTTCTCAACATTGAAATGGATCAAGTTGGTATTATCCAGGTCTAAAGCTCCTAATGCTATCAACAAGTTTTTGCGTTGTGTGGGGCAAATTTGGAGCACTTCTAAGGTAGACATTGCACAAGGTGCCTGAGCGAGATCTTCAACTACATTATAAAATTGAGCAGCTCAAGCATTAGGGTTAAATACTGCCTTCTAAAGAGTTCTCTTAGGTGGACGCAAAATCATGTCGAGAGTAGGCTTCTTGATAGATACGGGGACAGTAGACGAGGACTCGGGAGAACTAGTAGAGAGGGAGCTTTCCCTAAAGAAGGATGATCTGCTTTTTTATCTACGAGTTTGTCATAATTCTAACTTCGAGTTTGCAGATTTATGGTATCTGAGGACATCATATGAATTTCCTCTAACAAACTAGAGTTACCCTGATTAGACATGTGGTCTATCAGTTCTTGTTGGGAGGGAAAAGGATCCGTAAGTACTGCAGGTATGGGATTGGACTTCAAAAACTGGGAGATTTCATCTCGACGGGGACACTCCTTTGAAAAATGGTCACCACCGTTGAGCAGACAGGGATATTTTGCTTTTATTTTCCCTTTATCGTTCTCACTGTTGGTTGTTCTTGGAGTCTCTGGTTGGTTTCCAGGTTTTTTATTTCTGTTTTTACCTTTCTTTTTATTATTACCCGAGGTTTGAGTACTTTGAATGGAATTGACCTCGGCGAAAACCTTAGGAGTTGAAAGAGTAGGGGTGGCAGTTTGGGTTTGCTTGGCAGGTTTCGCTACTGATGGGGACTGGATTGAACCAACAATCCCATCAACAAGTACTTTTGTTGGTGGTTTGGTGGGATCGATGCTTGGGAGAGGAGCTTGAGGAATCAAGTCATAAAGGGTTCCAGACTGGGAATAGACCAAGTCTAGATACTGGGCGTGAATGATAGCCTACTCTTCAGTAACGGCACCGCCCATAGCCACATCCCGGGCAATAGGAGGAAACAAGGATTTGGTGAACTAATCAGCTAGTAACTGATCTGGAATAGGGGCCTTAATAAGCCTTCTCCACCTTCTCCACTCATGAATATGATCATATATGTGGGTGGAGGTGTTCTGTTGCAGAGAGGTTAAAAGATCAGTACTCGTTTCATAATGAATAGGGAGCTGAAAGTGTGTAAGAAAACACAGTTGCCAATGAGCCAAAATCCACAAACGAATGTTTTGGGAGTTCAATGTACCACTTCGCAGCCATACCAATCAAAGTTCACTGAAAGAGTCGTAACCGAATGGAATCATTCATGAGGGAGTTTAAAGAACACCACAAATGGAATGTCATAACATGGTTCTTCGGATCGTCTCCTTGCTTCCCATAGAACTTCGGAATATCCGATGGTAACGTTACTGGAATGGGAGGCCAAGAGGGATTGTGTTGAATGGGGTCATTAATCAACTTGGACAAGTCAGGTAAGTCCAAAGTTGTTAGGAAAGGTAATTGTCGGTTGGGCTGCACATAATCGTAATATTGATATGGCATATAATTACCAGTAGGACCAAAAGTGGAATGAAAGATAGGTTGTTGTGATGAAGAACTAACAGAAAATCCACCCGCAGGGGGTTGATTTCTAGGATCAGGACCGCTAGGACCACTAAGGCCTCCAGGAGGAGGACTTCCAGGGCCACTGGGACCACTAGGATGACCGGGACCACTAGGACCACCAGGACCACCAGGAGGCGAACCACTAGACCATCCACGACCACTAGGAGGAGGTAAACCTCCATAGCCTCCGAAACCACTAGGAGGAGGGCCACCAGACCCTCCAGGACCAAAAGGAGGAAAGCCACCAGGTCCCCCAAGACCACTAGGACCACTAGGACCATAAGGAGGAAAGTTTCCATATCCTCCAGGCCCATTAGGCCCCCTAGGGGGAGGACCTCCATAAGGCGGTCCTTTGGCACCTCCCACAGTATGAATAGGTATCCCTCCCATGGCTAGCATGTAAGACCAGTTGGGTTGCCCCCATGGCGTAAAAGTATTACTAGGGTATGGAATCCCAGCATAAGGCATTCCTGTAGGATTGTGTGGATGATTAATGTTACCTACAGGTATTTGATAACCATATCCTCCAGAGGATTGAATGGTTCTAGGTTGTGCTCCTGAAGGCTGACCTGAATTGGATGGGGGATTGACCACATTAGTATGGGTGGGAGGAACATAAACTGTATATGGTTCTATGTTAGAGGTCTATCCTTTACTAGGTACAATTCTGGCGTCAAATAACGTAGGTCGTGTTGGGGGTTTCCCCACGGCACTAGAAGGTATAGACAAAACGGGAATTGAAGATTGAGCCCCAGGTGCAGAAGACCTAGGAGGATTAGGTACAGACATAACATGAGAGGTGGTAGGGGTGGTATCTTGACCTGGGTTGTGGGGTTTTATTGGACGATCTATAATCGGTTCAATGGGTCTCATAGAATCGACAAGTGAACAATATCCCACAGGAACAGATGTGGACCGTAATACTGTTGGGCCTAAAAGGTTATCTATTTGCCTATCAATATCCTTTGCACGGAGAATGGTAGCATGGTATTTCCTACGTTCTTCTTCAATTTCAGAAGAGTCTACATGGGTGCCAAATGAGGCAATGGCTTGTCCTGCAGGGGTGTCCCAAAATGGAGCATTGGGACCAAAATCTGGACGGTTAGTATCATCAACACGACCTTCCATGGGAGAATGGAACGAGGAATCTCCCCGAGAAGGCTGTTGGACCAAGGGAGGCAAGTGTGAAGAATATGGTCCTCCAATTTTTGTAACCACATTCACTTTGGAGGTGGTAGCAGCTCCTTGGTCGATAGCTTCCATAGGATTTTCTCCTAAACCAGGAATAAAATCAGGTGGCAAGCCCCATACTCTTCTGGATTGTCTTAACTCAACCAGTTTGTACAGTTCCTAACTAACCAAGGGTCTAAAAATCTAGAAAACACACCAAAAAATTTCCCTACACAAGCTATAGGTCAAAATAAGAACACTTAAAATGATAGGAGGAGTTCAAAAAGTCAAGTCTCTCACCAGGATTGTCAAGAAGGTGCTACTCGCGATATACCTCAAGGGTACGTGCGTAGTAATCTCCCTGAATGTTGTTTTTGGTGTATGGCTCCAAGCAAGACGGCCAAAGGGCTTTTCTCATATGGATAAGGTATCCTAGTGGGGTCTCCTGATATACTCAAGGTACATGGGGGCTCGAATCAGTAGTGGTGTTGTCTAATGCATAACCGTACAGAAGGGGCCTTCTGATATACAATCGAGTACGTGAAGTAACTTTCTATATACCTCAAGGGTACGTGAAAGGCCGTTCGATATACCGACGGTACGTGGAAGAACCGCGTGAGTCCCAGGATGTAATGCGGACAAATAATGACAGCTCCTATGCTTAACGACGCCCGAATACATCTCTAACCTATCACTCCAATTGCTACGTAAATTTTAGACTATAACTACCATTAATTTTAAATTGGATGGTCAGGTGAATGCATGATCTTTTGACAGAAAAGTAAAACCATGCAGTATGCATATGCAAATATTTTCACTTTACCGTTTAGTATGCCTACTTACGGGAGGGAAAGAGAGTATTTTCTTTCATTTCAAAACCAAAAAGACTTCCAAACAACAGTCTTGAACACAAAATCAAATACAAGCAACACTTTCCAAACTGATTTCTCTTTTCTGAAAGCAATGAGAAGGGGAAGAATATCTTTTCCTAAAAGAAAAACAAGAAGCACACTACATGCAAATGCACTCTATTTTTCAAATTTCTCTTAAAACATAAGCAAATCTAACTTAAAACTACCATATTTTTTATTTTGATTGAGATAGTACTAAATGAATAAGAGACAATAGAACATGAAGAGCCTAAAAGCTTGAAAAGCCAATCAGAGATCCAATGTCCAATGCTCGATGATGATAACCTAGTCTCAATCAAAAAAAAAAAAATTAAAGGAAGGAAAAAGAAGTTTACTATGCAAACAAGAAATGAAACTAAGATGCTAATCAAATGTTCTTTTTTTAGTCTATATAACATAAATGAAAAGAGATCTTACTAACACCCTAAGCTTTTCAAAAACAAGAAATCCTTTCGTAAATACAACCAACAAGCACAGAAGTGGATGAACAATAAAAAAGCCTAATCAAACTTTTGAATTTTCCAATCAAACCAATCTTAAACCATAAAATCTCAAACCACAAGCATCAGATTCTATCATACAAGTCTGATAACGTAGAACTGAAAGCAACACAACTCAAATTTTTACAAAAAAAATGAGAAAAAGAGGTCTTGGAATGATGCCTACCTGGCACCACGCTTCTCTGGTGTTGACAGAGTGGTTCTATCCTAGCACCGCTTCTCGCCAACGGGATACAGGCGGTGGCATCGCGTGCTACTAACTGGGTTCAAGCGGTGGCACCTCTTCTCGTACACTCCATAGGCACGGTTCCCTCTAAAAATCCAAAACACAAAGAGAACGATAGATCAAGTCAAAAAAGGACTAGATCAAGGTAAAGGCCGATGGATTGAGTACAAAAACAGAGCATAAAAGGTCAAAATGATTCAGATATGAACAGATCTAGAAGTTTCAAACCCAAATTCACTAATTCAGATAGCAGATCTGACTGAAGAAAGTTGGAGAAGGAGCATGGATTCAGACGAGAGTTGAAGAACTGAGGAAGATCAGATCAACTAATACATATATCTTATCCCCAGTGGAGTCACCAGATTTGTAAGCAGGAATATTTCACCTTCTGCGAAAAGTAAGGTGTTCCATTGGTCTGAATGGTTTAGATCCAGAACAAATGAACGACAAAGGATGAAGACTCTCCCTGGACATCGTAGATACCTGGAATGTAATGCTTTGATAGTAACCCTGTGTACCTACAATCAGATCAAACACGCAAACACATCCAAGCTGCCAGAATATAATCTACTGATCCATGTTAGTGACTAAGGAATCTAACAACATATACATGTGAAATCAAACAACAACAGTAATGTGGGACAGAAATCAGCTTTGCATTAAGAAAAAATGGAGAAGTTTACAACCAATTAAGCCTTAGTGTTGACATGCATCTCCATGAAACCAAGTACTTTCATCCCCATAAGCTCCAACCTTTCTCTCTATGCTCTCAATGGCCTGGGCCAACTATTGAATCCAACAGCATAACAATACCTTAAGAGTTCTCTCCCTCAGCCATGACCATGAGCTTGTATTTATAGGGCTTAATGGATAGGAATGGTTGAGAGATTTGTGGATGAAGTGGCCTCTAAGATCCTAGGATGAGGGATCTCAAGCTCAACTAACCCACAATGATAGGGATAGGGAGGACATGAGACTCATATTCTAGAAGCCTCAAGAAACCTCTCTTTTTCCCATTTTACCCAGGGTACCGTGTTTCTCCTCTTATGACAGAGCGGTTCAGGTAAGAACCGCTTATGGACCAAGGGTAACAGGTGGTGGCACCACTTATGGCAAATAGCGGAAGGGCAGTGCGAGCAAGGAACTGCTCATGGCTAACAAGGAAAGCGTGGTGCTGAGCATTTTTATGAAGAATTGAAAAATGGTGTGAGTTTCCTCTCCAGTGCTGGGATTAAAGGCAAATAGGTATGTCAAAGGTCTTATCACATGATGGTGACAGGATTTTGGTATAACATGCCCAGATCAAAAATTAATGTTGCTCCCATATAGTTGTTATCATGCTTAGAATGTCCTTGTAGACAACATAAATGGATAATGAACACACCCACATTAGTCCATTGTTCTTGTCGCTAGAAATGAATGTTAATGTTGTAAGGGTACTACAGGACCCCCCTCACTGCTATAGCATATAGTTCATTTGTTATTGACAAGATTCTATTGTAGCTCCATAAGGCTACCCGGTTTATTGTTGATGATTGTTGATAAGGGGGAACATTAGAGGAAATTTGAGGTCTAAAATGGGCCTCTTAAGGAAAATAATAAAATAATAGTTATTAGTTTTGGAGGAAGAATGAAAAAAACTACTTTTTGTGTTCGTATTTTCGACATATCTCCCTGTGTTTTTACTCAAATTCTGAGCAGGAGAGCTCGTTGGATGCGCAATTTAATTCCGCATCCAACGAGTACCCAAGCTGCATACTTTTGGTAGGCCCTGCTACCCCAAAAACAAGAAATACCTGAAAAAAAACATGATGATGACATCATCACATTTTTTAAGGTATTTCTTGTTTTTGGGGTAGAGGGGCTCATCAAAAGTATGCAATCTAGGTACTCGTTGGATACGGAATTAAATTCCGCATTCAACGAGCTCTCCTACTTGAAATTTGAGTAAAAACACAGGGAGATATGTTGAAAATACGAACAAAAAAAGTAGTTTTCTTTTATGACAAATATTTCAATTCAACCATTATGGTTGACTCATTTTATTGAAATTCTATTGGTTCTTGAATTCCAACTCACAAAATTTATTGTTGCCACATTTTTTTATAAGGCCCATTTTAAACCCCAAATTTCCTCTAATGACATGTTGTAACTCACCTACACGTTACACAGCTACACAGATGATAATATGTAGCAAGAAGCACACATAGAACGCTACAAGGAATCTGTAACCAATATATAATGTATAATTATAATGCATGCCATTAAAAAAAAAACTTTCTTAAGATGAATGGGAGTCTCTTCTAATTCTCCACGATGGAAAGTTACTAATTATAAATTAAAAATTACACAAAATTTGGTCAAAATTTATTTAAACAATTAATAGTGAGCACCATTAAACACACCATTGTATAAGCGTAGTTAACCATAGTGCTAGTTTTTCAACATTAAGCTAGCATTATTAGGATCTTTAACTGAGAGAATAACAAGTATAGCAATCAAACACAAGAGACAATGAACACAGTGTTTTTCCTCGGGGAAACCATAAATGGAGAAAACCCCGCAACTTCCTCAGAGATAGAATCAGCACCAAAATGGTAAAAGCCCAAAATAGTAAGTGATCTCTTGACAGCAGTAATCTTCTTCTTATCTAGCCCCAATGTCTTCTTCTTCCTCAACTATGTGCTACACTTGAGTGTGTATGAGTTGTGTGTTAAATAGAGAGCCCAGCTCTCTATTTATACTAATCCTGACATGACTAAAACTCTACTAGGTCCGACCTTTACTAGGAGAGTCTAATAACCCTAGTGCCTCGAAACTGCGGGGACTTTAACCCTTAGACAATCGGAGGGTTACCCACAATGACTTGACATGACTTGTTTACATTCTTGATCCTCCCGATCAAAACATCAGGGCATCACAACATGACTCAATTACATTATAAATACATCCCGGAATAAACATCGGGTTACAATACATAAGATACATAGATGAATACATTCCGAAGTTACAAATACATCAACACTCCCTCTTAAATAGGAAGGTATTCTTTCGACACAATTTTCAGCATTGGTCTTCTTCTCTGTATCAACTGGATCATCTCGTTATCTGCATCTTCAAGTATTCTTAGTCTTCAAGTCATCTTCATCTTTGGATCTGGATCATCACTCGATTTGGATCATCATGGAACATCATCACTGAATCTGGATCATCACTGGATCTGGATCATCACTCGACATCATCACTGGATCTGGATCATCACTCGATCTGGATCATCACTGCTGGATCATCATCACTGGATCTGGATCATCATGGGTGCTATCTCATGATTCTTCTTGTCACAGGAAGTTATACAGATCCAGCCCTTTTTCATGTTGGTTGTAGGCCTAGCCTCCATGTAGGTCTTCTTCAGCACTTATATCTGACCTACTCATCAAAAATGCACAGTACTCACATCCATCTAGGCTGGAACCACATCCTACCACAATGATGGAAGATCTATGTTCTTCCACCCAGGCCAGAACCACATCCTGCTCACAATGATGGAAGAGTTCTGCACTTCCATCCAGGCCGAAACCACATCCTGCTCACAATAATGGAAGATTTCCGCACTTTCATCCAGGCCGAAACCACATCCTGCTCACAATGATGGAAGATCTATGTTCTTCCACCGAGGCCGGAACCACATCCTGCTCACAATGATGAAAGACTCTCATCCAGGCTGGAACACATCCTGCTCACAATGATGAAAGATTTCTGCACTTATATTCATCTAGGAGGGAACACATCCTGCTCACAATGATGAAAAGGCTCTGCACTTACATCCATCCAGGTGGGAACACATCCTGCTCACAATGATGGAAGGGCTTGCACTCATATCTGATCTTGTAGGAACCAATCCTATAGTCATATCAGAATGGCCCCCAGTCCTCGACTGAGCTATCTGGTAACTGACCAAGTGCCTCCATTCTTCTTCAAGAATGGCAGCTTCCCTTACATCCGACCTGCTTGTCGGAATGGCCAACACTCACATCTAACATGGGAGGAACTTAATCCTTTAGCCATGACAGAATGGTTCAGCCCTTACATCTGATCAAGTGGGAACACATCCCTCTATCACATCAGAATGGCTTCTCAGTCCTAGACTGAGTTTTCCTGGTAACTGACCAGGTGCCTCCATTCCCAGAATGGCAGTTGCCCTTACAACTGTCCTACTCGACAGAATGGCCAGCACTCACATCTGACATGGAAGGAACCAATCCTCTCACCATGACAGAATGGATTAGCCCTTACATCTAACCTGCTCGTCAGGATGGCTATGGATCTCAGCACTCATATCTGACATGGAAGGAACCAATCCTCTCACCATGATAGAATGGCTCAGCCCTTACATCTGACCATGGAAGGAACCAATCCTCTCACCATGATAGAATGGCTCAGCCCTTACATCTGACCATGGAAGGAACCAATCCTCTCACCATGTAAGAATGGCTATGGGACTCATCATTTTTCCTTGGAAATCTCGATCTGGAGAACACTAAGCTTCTCCCTGAAGTACTTGAACTTCACCCTAGCCAATGGCTTCATCAAGACATCAGCTATCTGTTCCTCCGTTGCAACATACTGGAGCTTCACTGCTCCCCTCTGCACCATATCCCCGATATAGTGATACTTGATCTCAATATGATTTGACTTGTCATGGAACACTGAATTCTCTGACAACTTTACGCAACTCTGGGTTTCACAATGTATACAAGTAGCATCCAACTAGAGATCAAATAAATCAGACAGTAGCTTCTGTAGCCATACTGCCTCATAACTAGCTGAAAAAGTTGTGACATACTCTGCTTCAGCTGTACTCAGTGCCACATAGGATTGCTTCCTGCTAAACCAAGAGATCACACCTAATCCCATACTGAAGCAACACCCTGAAGTGCTCTTCCTATTGATGGCACTGCCTGCCCAATCTGAATCAACATAACCCTCCAGGTTAATCTTCTGATTTGCATCGTACTTGAGCCCATAATCAACTGTACCCTTTAGGTACCTCAGGATATGCTTTGCAGCAATCAAGTGAACATTTCTCAGATCTGTCAAGAACTGGCTCAAGGTGTTCACAGCAAAGCAAATGTCTGGTCTCGTGTTCGTCAGGTACATCAAGGACCCAATCATCTGACGATACATCATAGCATCAACCAACTCTGATGAAGCATCACTCAATATCTTCAAGTTCGATGCCATAGGTGTAGCCATAGCCTTGCAGTCCATCATCCCAAACCTCTTTAGGATCTCTACTACATACTTCCCTTGTCCAAGAAAGATTCCATCCACACTCTGCCACACCTCCATACCTAGAAAATAATGCATCATTCCCAAGTCCTTCATTTCAAACTCAGCAGCAAGCTTTCTCTTTGTATTAGCAATCAACCCATCCGTACCTGTTACAAATAGACCATCTACATATAGTAGAAGCATCACTGGGTTTCCATCTTCAACCTTGTAGTAAAGGTTGGAATCTGCTTTACTCTTGGTAAAGCCCAAACTGGATAGAAAGCTGTCAATTCTGCCATACCAGGTCCTAGGTGCCTATTTCAAACCATACATGTGTTTCTTCAATCTGCACACATGAGACTCCCTGTTATGTGTCTCAAAACCGAGTGGTTGTTCTACATACACTTCATCTTCTACTACACCATTCAAGAAGGCAGTCTTGACATCCATCTGGTGTATCTTCCATTTCATCACTGCAACCAGAGCAAGTACTGATATGATGGAAGTGTATCTGGCTACAGGTGCAAAGATTTCTTCATAATCTATTCCTTCTTTCTAAGAGAAACCCCGAGCCNTTTCATCACTGCAACCAGAGCAAGTACTGATATGATGGAAGTGTATCTGGCTACAGGTGCAAAGATTTCTTCATAATCTATTCCTTCTTTCTAAGAGAACCCCCGAGCCACAAATCTTGCCTTATATTTTTCAATGCTACCACCTGCAGCATGTTTGATCTTGTAGATCCATTTGGAAGTTACAACTAACTTCCCTTCTAGTCTTGGGACAACATCCCAAACATCATTATTCATGATCGATTGATACTCTTCAATCATAGCATCCTTCCATTTTTTCTGTTCTGACGCTTCTTCATAACTGGAAGGTTCTTTATCAATGAAATCACATAGTAAAGCTACATACCCAGAGCAGGATTTGGTCCTCTTTCTTTCTCTGTGATTCTCTTCTGGAGCCCCATATCTCTCTGCATGTAATACCCCAGTTTTGACCCCGCTAGTATTAAAATACATGATACATATATTGTAAATAATCTTGGTGCGGAGCTAAAGGCCAAGGCCCCACCATAGATTTGGTTATGTTGTGTTTCTGTTTAGGAATGGTCACCGATGGTATGTCGGGACATGCGGCATATATTTAAATTGTGACGTCATGTAAATGTGCATTTTAATTAATAACCCAGCCAGCTATGTTCACTGCAACTAAATTGAGAAGGGGCATGATTCCAAAGGATGAGGACGGGGAATGTTGAACATTGAGTCATGGGAGAGGAGCCATGTGTCATCACCACCCTTAGTTGTTTCATTGTTAGTTGGAAAATGAATTGGTTGGTAGGAAGGCCATGCCCACGCCCGCTCACACTCTCTCCCGCTCACACTCTCTCCACTACGCTCTATTGGTCTGTCCACTCACCAGATCGTGAGTCGGTTCGTCTCCTCTCACGTGAGCTGAGTAAAAGAATCCACATTCCATTGCTGGGAGTTCGCTTTTCCCTCTCAGGATTGCTAGTCTGTGGGTTTTTCTTCCCTGTTCACACAGAAGATAGTTCTTTTGCCTCACGGATTTGATGACTGCGGATTCATTCTTTACCTGGGATTCACGCAGAGTTTGTGCTTTTCCCATCATTATCAGACATCATATTGTCCTATTAGTTATGTCGTTGAATTGTAGCTGGAAGTTCTGGATAGTTCTGTGGACTGCGTTTTTGTCTCTCACGCATAGTTGGAAGTTGGGACCTGTTTCACTCCCGGTCTATATAAGTTTTCCCAGCGACTGCAGTGCGATTTGTGTGCTGTGGCCTCAGGGTTGATCGTGGGCTGTCATTTTCCATGATTTGTTTGACTGTGTTTTTCCCTATAAACGCTTGAATAACTGTTTGGCTGCTTGCATGCAGTGGATTTGTCCCCAGACTATTTGGGGTTGGTGAATGAGGGCCTGAGGTGCTTGATAAACCTGGTGGGTTGAGAACCACACGGACAGAGCCACTGAGCTGGATTTCTTCTCCACAGCCCCTGAAGAGCACTGGAGGGAAGATCAGGGTTTGAGGGACTGCGTTGCAGAGAAGGGACTGACTTCCTTATGTTGGGTGTGTGTGGGTGTTCTAGAATCCAGGCTGGTTCTAGTGTTGGTGTCTGCAGCTCTTCAGTGAGCTCACCAGCTTAGCATTATCCTTTTGCAGCTCCAGGATGGCCTGATAAACCCAACTTTGTTGTCTTGGCTGATCTGTTGTTCACCTGATAAACCTAACCGTGTTGGCTTGGCTGAACTGCATACCCTTGTGGTGTTGTTACCTTGGCTATGTGTAAGCTTGTTAGTTCCTTATTCCTTGGAGAATCATGCCCAGCTCGGGGGTGCCAGCGTTGCTGAGAGATTAAGGAGCACGCTGGCCTATGGTTGGGTGGAACGTTGCAGCGATGTAGCTGGTTGCGGAACAAGCTCTTTATAAGATAAGTAATTTGGTCTATTTTACTTCTACAATTCTATTTACTGTTAATGATCATGATGAACATCTTGAATGCTTGTACAAATGTATGTTGCTTCCGCTGTGTATGATAAATGTTCATGTATGTATGATTCTAGTTCAAAGCATTATGTTTCATCATTTCATATGAATGTACATGTTCATGGGGCTAGATGCCCAGATGTTTTGGCGTGTAGTAGCGTCCTCTTCGTCGGTCAGAGGGTCAGGGATGTTACACTGCACCTTGGATAAGTTCTTGCACCCAAGCAGGTTTCCTCTTATGAGGATTCTTCTCCATAGGTGGATCTACAGGTCTTTGTGGTTCTTTGAAATCTTGATCTTCTTCTTGAGTTTCTTCATTCATGGTTGTGTCATGAATTCTGGGTGCTTCTACTTCTTCAGGTTCTTCAGCAGGTCTCTTTCTAGATTCGTTGTAAGTTGTGTCTTCATCAAATGTCACATCCCTGCTGATGTCAATCTTCTTGTATCCTGGGAAATATATTCTGTAAGCCTTCGAGCTTTCAGAGTATCCCACAAATATACCCTTCTTTCCTGAAGGATCTAATTTTGTTCTCTTTTCTTTTGGAATGTGTATGTACACTGGACAGCCAAATATTCTGAGATGGCTGAATTCTAGTTTCTTTCCAGAGAAGACTTCTTCAGGAGTCTTGTTCTCGAGTACTCTATGTGGAGTACGGTTTTGTACATACACCGTTGTTCTGGCAGCTTTCGCCCAAAGATGCATAGGAAGGTCTTGATCATGAAGCATTGCTTTTGCAGCTTCCATGATAGTTCTGTTC
The DNA here is from genome assembly GCA_001517045.1 of Pseudotsuga menziesii. NCBI lineage: Eukaryota > Viridiplantae > Streptophyta > Pinopsida > Pinales > Pinaceae > Pseudotsuga > Pseudotsuga menziesii. Next base: position 226,364 of record LPNX010071757.1, on the reverse strand, counting down.
TTTCGTTCTGCAATCCCATTTTGTTGTGGATTATAAGGAGTGGAAAACTCCCTCTTAATCCCTGATTCTGAAGTGAATTCTCCGCCATTGTCTGATCAAAAATTCTTGATATTCTTTTCAGTGTGGTTCTCGATCAAGGCTTTAAATTCCTTGAACTTGTTGAATACTTCATCTTTGTTCTTCATGAAGTAAACCCATGTCTTCCTAGAAAAGTCATCAATAAAAGAAACATAATATGTGTACCTGTTTAGTGATTTTGATGACATAGGACCGCATACATCGGAGTGCATGATTTCCAAGATTCCTTTTGCTTTGCTTTCACTGCTTGGAATGTCTTCTTTGTATTCTTTCCTTTTGCACATCCTTTGCAGATCCCATCATGTTTTGCTTGGAATTCTAGAAGACCTTCAACAGCTTTGCTTGCAATAGGTAGTGCTCTGTAATGCACATGTGCAAGCCTTCTATGCCAAAGTTCACTTGGCTCTACTGTGTCATGTACCAAGGCTTGTTCTGGATGGCCCTTTAATTTGTACAATCCTCCTTCTTGTTCTCCAATCACCACCGCATCATCGATAGTCTTTCCTCTTGGCCACATGATGACTTGACCATCTATGAATGCAACCTGCATTCCTTTTGCATCTAATGCCGATATGGAGAGGAGGTTCTTCTTGAGTCCTGGCACAAACAATACTTCTTTCATTATTAAAGACTTTCCAGAGTCTAGCTTATAGGAAGATTCCCCAGTACCTTTTATTGGATATTGGTAGTCATCTCCTAGTTTCACCTTGTGAGGTGATTCATGTTCTGATAGTCTCACAAAGGATTCCTTAAATCCAGTCATATGTTTGGAAGCCCCATTGTCTATAAGCCAATCATCAATTCCATGAGTAAAGTTACCTGTGAGAGCGGAGATCAAAACATATTCATCCTCACTAGAAGAATCTTCACTTTCATATCTGGTTCTTTTCTCGGAAGGTTCATCATCTTCTGTAGCATGAGCATGATGTCTTCTTTTGTTCCCCTTCCTTTTATGAGAGTGGACCTTGTTCTTAGGACAGACTTTTGCAAAGTTTCCTATTTCATCACATGTATAACATCTTAATCTAGATAGGTCCTTTCTATTGTTATCTCTATGATGAGGATTCTTACCTTTGAAGTGATGAGGTTTTCTTCTGCCTTTCTTGGAGTGAACTATGAGAGCTTGATCTTCACTTCCCATCTTCTCTTCTCGAGCTACTATCTGTGCTTATTCTTGAGAAGATTCTTCCCATAGTCTGCTGAATTTGACTAATTTCTTTCTAGCACAGATTCCTTGGATGAATGAATCCCATGACCTAGGAAGGCCATTCAGTGTTGTCATCACAATCTCTGCATTCTCCACTTCTTCATCTACAGCTTCTAATTGTTCCTTGATCTGAGAAACCCTTGTGAAGTAAGACTGGATGGTCTCTGCATTCTGAATCTTCACATTCTTCAGTTGATTCCTCAAAGTCATCTTCCGGTTTATGTTCTTCACTTCAAACAATTTGGTTAGGGAATCAAACATAGTTTTAGGTGTCTTGAGAGAGGACACCTGTGGGATAAGGTGATCCTTGATAGAATTAGCAATGATCCTATTTACCATAACCATATTCTTCTTGTGTAAGGCCTTTTCCTCATCTCCCTCTAGAACTGGAACCTCCTCATGGATGTAGGAGTCCAACTCATTTTCTTCCAGGACCAGGGAGATCCTGTACTTCTAGGCTCGGAAGTTATCAGCCCCCTCAAGCTTTTCATCAAGCTTGGTATGATGAGACATCTTAATTGAGAACCTCAAATGGAAATACAAGAGATTTATATCTTACTAGGTCAAGATGTCAGATTTGGATTTGGAGCTGAAATCCTGGAGTACTGGATCAAGAGCAAATTAGGGTTTTGCTTTTTCGGAGATCTGCCCACCCAAATGCCTTGAAATTTATCCCTAACTTTGATTTTGGGGAGGAGATCAATCCAAGCCTCGGCTCACTAAAAATTTTCTTTTATGTGAGAAGCCCTAATTTTCGGTAGTAGTGTCGGGTCCAAAACTGAAAAACCTCATAATTGGATTCTGCTTCGACAGAAATATGTACCCTAAGGAGGAGAGTTATTCCACCTTACTTTTGCTGAAAATTTGTAGAGGAAGATCCACAAACTAGGAAGCCATAGTTCCTGCAGCTGCATAGTGTCTTCTTCTCAGGTTAGCTCTGATACCATGTTAGTTTTTCAACATTAAGCTAGCATTATTAGGATCTTTAACTGAGAGAATAACAAGTACAGCAATCAAACACAAGAGACAATGAACACAGTGTTTTTCCTCGGGGAAACCATAAATGGAGAAAACCCCGCAACTTCCTCAAAGATAGAATCAGCACCAAAATGGTAAAAGCCCAAAACAGTAAGTGATCTCTCGACAGCAGTAATCTTCTTCTTATCTAGCCCTAGTGTCTTCTTCTTCCTCAACTATGCGCTACACTTGAGTGTGTATTAGTTGTGTGTTAAATAGAGAGCCCAACTCTCTATTTATAATAATCCCAACATGACTAAAACCCTACTAGGCTGACCTCTACTAGGAAATTCTAATAACCCTAGTGCCCTGGAATTGCAGGGAATTTAACCCTTAGACAATCGAAGGGTTACCCACAATGACTTGACATGACTTGTTTACATTTTGATCCTCCCGATCAGAACATCGGGGCATGACAACATGACTCAATTACATTATAGATGCATCCCGGAATAAACATCGGGTTACAATACATAAGATACATAGATGAATACATTCCAAAGTTAAAAATACATCAACACATAGGCTAGATTCTTACATATTGATCAAATTTAATTAATCAATTAAAATTTAACATTTTAAAACATTCTCGATGATTATCTTTGCCTTTCTAACTTTTCCATACCTTATCGACGTTCTCGACATCAAAAGTTAGATATCAGAACTACACAATGGATCCATAACGAAACAACCCCAACATACCCACTTCAACATAGAATCTTGAGTTACTTAACGTCGGCACGTCGGACCTTGAAAGTTGGAACTGGCTAAACAAAATTTACCATCAACATTTCTAATACCAATGTCATCACCTTAGCATCGACACCTCACTTGTTAATTAGTAATCCACTGGTATTTCCATTCCAGCCTTAGATGTTGGTACTGGTACTTTGGCAAAAGACACTAAGAATAACTCTCTCTGTCTAAAGGATTAACACTTAGTTGTTTCTAGAAAATGGTTAAGGCAAGGTTTTAGTGTGTAAATTAGAATGATTTCTATATTAAATCGGCATCGAAGACTTAAAAAATTTAGGCACAACAACAGACTATAGTCATTCAAAGCATTATTTTAACAACTTGAAATTGTACAATTTTATCTCAAGCAAGAATTACTTCTCCATAATAGAATGAACTAACTAGCTTTAATCCTTTTTAGCAAAAAACAGTTTCAGAACCAAAATAACCATCTTGGTCCAACGACATAATTTAACTATCTGAATTAGTTTTCACAAACAAAATGTTTAACAATAGGGAACACACTAACAATTCATTTTCAAATCATAACTCCCTATTGTATTCCTAGACATAGAATTGTCTATCGAAAAATTCAGATAAGACTTGCAGTCTTATAATTCATTCACATTAAGGCCATGGAACAGAGTTACAATTAAACATTATTTATGATATGTTCATATGACAAATAGTTATAGTTAGGAATTGTTTACAAGACTTGTATAACTCAAGCAAGATTTCCACTAACAGGATTAATAACTTCCTTCGGGAACTAGGTATTCACAGGGGTTAAATTAAGGAATTATCTTCCTTTACCATAAAATACCCTTAGTGAAACATTCTATCCCAAACAAGACAGTCTATATTATTAAGCCATTCAATCAATTACGTTGTTGACAGACACAATGAAACAAGTCATATTATCAAGTCTCATTTAGAGCCTTAAGTCTATCCATCAATTAATTGGCATTCAACATGAACAATATACACATTATGTTCTTTCACACACACACACACACAAGCATATATATATATATATATTCAATTCATAGTTAGTACAAAGCTTCAAGCACTTATCTAAATTCAAAATAACTGGAAACATGTTTCGTCGCAGACATGCTCCACCAATCCATAGGTAATCCTACTCATATAAATATCATTAGAAACACCACCTCTGAGCTGAGACTCATGCACACACACAAGCATATATATATATTCAATTCATAGTTAGTACAAAGCTTCAAGCACTTATCTAAATTCAAAATAACTGGAAACATGTTTCGTCGCATACATGCTCCATCAATCCATAGGTAATCCTACTCATATAAATATCATCAAAAACACCACCTCTGAGCTGAGACCCATGCACTCATTATCTAGACTACTCACCGTCCAAGATTCTGAAAATTCTCACTAAACAATCACGATATGTGTCCCAATACCAATTCCATGTCAAACAGTGCAATTCATCCTCTTAGCTTCCTTCTTCCAGCATAATAGTGAGACACATCACTACTCACAATGCTCTAAATTCCACCAAGTTAACAGCATGCACCATTTTCCATTTCACTGGAGAAACCAGATGCAAACATGGACACAGCTACAATAGCAAATACACTATACTTTGACTCACATATTCAGTTTTAAAGTATCAAGTTTCAATCATCCCAACTACCATTGCATAATGGTCAAAGGTGAGGTTCTCTCATGTTCCAAACACAATTCTACATTCTAACCAGCAACTCGAGTTATCATTCTCACACCCTTACCATCTCACTAGTGAATCCATGAGTCCTCGATCTTCTCAACGTTCTACCTCAGCCACAGTTAGTTGTAGATATTTTCATTAATAATTATGGGCATTCATAGTCCATTAGTTACATAATGCATCATCATGCTAGGGGTTCAGGCCAGTGGTGTTACATTCCCCCTCCCCCTTAAAGTCAACATCGTCCTTAATGTTACATTGTCCAATACACATGAACAAAAAATTTCAAAATGCATTTGAATTACACATGCACAATTCCTCAAAATAGATATGGGTATTCTTCTTGCATCATGTCTTCTATTTCCCACTTCACTTCCTCAGGTCGGTAGTGTGTCCATTGGACCTTTACCTACCCTATGGCCAGGTTCCAGAAGGTCTTGACTCTTTTATCTGGTATACACATTGGTTATACTTGGATTTCCCCCTCTCATTCTACCTATACCATAGACCAATCAAGGATATGATTAGAGTCATAAACATACTTTTTCAATAAGGAAATATGAAAAACATTGCACACATTAACCATAGTAGGTAGGGACAACTAATAGGCCATTGGTACGACTCAGATTAGGACCTCGAATGGCCCACAAAATATGGTGTCCAACTTCTTGCAGTTACCCAATCTTAATGAACTTTTCTTGCCCTTGACCTTTCAAAACACTTTGTCCGCAACCTGGAACTCCATATGCATTATATTTTTATCTACATAGATCTTATATCGGTCTTGAGATACCTTAATTTTTGTTTGTTTTTGGTTACCTATTTCACCATGTCCTAAAGCATTTCTGGTCCAACTGTGAGCATATCCATAGATTTGTCCCAATTCATTGGAACATTACATTTCCTACTATAAATTTATTCAAATGGACTCATCTTTAATAATGTCTAGTAACCATTGTTATAGGCAAATTCCACTAAGTATAAGTAGTCTTCCCATTTACTGGGATAATACATTACATACATTCGGAGTATGTCTTTAATGATTTCATTTACTAGCTCAATTTGTCCATTCGTCTCTGGATAATAAGTTGAACTGAGGTTGAATTTAGTTTTGAATTCTCTTAATAATCCTTTCCAAAAATTCGAAGTTAATTTTGGATCTCGATCCAAAATAATTTCTTTAGGAATACCATGGAATATGGAAATTTCCTTCGTATAGATTTATATGATCATAGCTGCCTTAAACGTTGACTGAACAAGTATAAAATCAACTGATTTTTTCAATTTGTCAACCACCACCATAATAGAGTCATGGTGTTTCAATGTTCTTGGTAATTTTATGATGAAATTAATAGTCACTACAGCCTACTTCCATTCTGATACAGGAAATGGATGGAGTAGACCAGCAGGGTGCCTATGTTTTGTTTTTACTCTTTGACATTCTAAGCATTGATCAATATACCTGGCCACTTATTTCTTCATGGTTGGCCAATAGTATTCCTTCTTAATCGTTTCCAAAGTCTTTTGATATCCAAGATGACCTGCATAAGGTAAATTATTAATTTCCTGTAATATCATTTTATTTATTTCCTTTTTATTTGGTACGTAAATTCTATTATTAAATTGAAGAGTTTCATATTTAATTAACACATTTGGGAAATTTTATTGCCACGTTTTCTGATTGCAAGATTGCTACAACCTGCAAATAGTGATCATTTGTTTCCAATACCTCTTGTAACCTAATTTTTAAATCAGACTTCCAATTGTTAATAGTTGAAAGATGCATTATTTCACTTATTTTGTTGACTGCGTTAGCCACTCTATCTTTATGTCTTTTCTGTATTTGATTTCAAAATTGAATTCTCTCGGGAATTCAATCTATCTAGTTTGTCTAACATTTGTGATGGTCGGTCTTTAATCCAAACATGTTTCCCATGGGATAATGTCTCCACATTTAGAGTGCGTTAATGATGGCGTCTAAATCCAAGTCATGAGTAGCATAATTATTTTCAGATTCCTTTAGTTTTTGTGATTCGTAACAAATCACATACCCATCTTGCATTAAAACTCCATCAAGTCCTTCTAGAGATGCATCTGTACATACCACATATTCTATGTCTAGATCCAGAATTTTCAATATTGGACAACATGTGAGTAACTCTTTCAATAGTTTGAAGTTGTCTTTGAACTTCCAGTCCAAGTGAATTTTACTTCTTTTGTAACGATGTAATATGATTTGCAATCTGAGATAAAGATTCTATGAACCTTCAGTAATAACTTGCCACTCCCACAAATGATATTACTTTTGTGACATTTATCTGAGTAGGTCATTCATGTACGGATTTATTACAGGGTCTACAATCACTCCTTCCTCAAAAATAATGTGACCCAAATACAACAATTGCTTCTAATAAAAGGAGCATTTGCTAATATTGTCATATCACTAAATCTCTCTCACGATCTGTAAATAATCTTGAGATGCTCTTCATGTTCCTCTTCTGTCTTAGAATAATTCAATATATCATCTAAAAATACTATAATGAATTTATACAAAAAATATTTGAATACAAAATTCATCAAACACATGAATGTAGTTGGCGCATTCGTTAACCCAAAAGGTACTATTGTATACCGATAGTTCCCATACTTGGTCATGAAGGCAGTCTTACTCATATCTTAATCCTTGATGTGTACCTTGTTGTAACCTGGCCTTAAGTCGATCTTTGAGAAAATTATATCTCCATTCCACTGATTGAACAAATCATCGATCCTCGACAATGGATACTTGTTCTTGATCGTGAACTTGTTTAATTGCTTGTAGTCCACACACAACCTCAGTGTTCCATATTTATTTTGTACAAATAGAGTAGGTTCTCCCCATGGTAAAACAACAGGGCATATATTACCCTTCCTCAATAACTCTTCCTATTGCAATTGCAATTATTTTAGCTATGAGGTACTCATTCTGTAAGGATCTCTATACACTAGCACTATCTCTGGTACCAGATTGATTGTAAAATGAATGTCCCGTCTAGGGGTAGCCCCAACACTTCTTGGAACACATATTGAAATTTCTACAAAATTGGAATTTGTTCAATGCATGGCTCCATATAAGTTGATACCTCTTCTACATGGATCGCATACAATTGGCATCCCTTCCAGGGACATTTCTTCATATGTACGACTGAGATTTGCCTTACCGAAATTGGCCTTGGAATTCCTTTAACCTGAATGGTTTTGCCATCCTCGTCTAGGAACATCATAATTTTATTATGGCAAACAAGAATAGCTCTATCCAATCCATTTCGATCAACACATCATTTGAAACAAGAGTAATGATATCCAAATCAGCTTCAGTATGACACCCATTCATTTCCAAACAACAATTTTAACCATGGAAGTAATTTTCCTTTTCATCATGGTATCCAATTGTACCATTCTATGCTTAGGAAGTTTACTACTTTATAAATTGCAACTTTCAACCATATTATTATTTACATAGTTGTAAGAAGCTCCATAATCAATTAAAATTGAAATTGACAAATCGTTTATTTTACCTTCAATTTCAAACATTGAAGATTGGTGGTCTGCTTGACGATTAGCCAAGGTTGCGTAAATATGAGGAATGCTTCTAGAAACACCTTCCATTGTAGATGCTTCTTGCACATTATACATACTAGCATCTCTATTTCCTCTCAGGACATTTATCGAGGTAGTGGTCACCTCCACATTTCCAACATTTAACTTGTAATGGTTTCTTTTTTCCTATAGATTTAGTCACCCTTGACCCACCCTTCAAAGTGGGTTGTTTGAAATATTTTTACAGATCATGTGTAACATCAAGAGGTTTAAACCCCATTTTCCTCTTCTCTTCCTTATCTTTCATTTTATCCTTCCACATTTTATGCACATCTTATCTATTTTCACCTTGCTCCTACAAACATTTAACTTTCCTAATGCATTCCTTAGGAGTGTGGGGTTCATCATAAGTTATTCGGTCTTTGTAGAATGTTGATAAACCACTAAGGAATCATAGAATCTTAAACTTGTTAGTTCACATCATTGTTCATATGCATATTCATTTTTACTTTCCAACATGCAAAATTCAATTAAAAAATATAATAAAAGAGCCAAAAGGCTCGAGAGTTGTAGTCACAACTCTAATACTAATCTATAATGTAATGTGGTATTGAATACTTAAAAAATTTAGGCACAACAACAAACTACAGTCATTCAACCCATTATTTTAACAACTAGAAACTGTCCAATTCTATCTCAAGGAAGAATTACTTCTCCATGAAAGAATGAATCTAACTGGCTTTAAGCCATTTTAGCACAAAATAGTTTTAGAACCAATATAACCATCACTGTTCAACTGCATAATTCATTTATCCAATTTAGTTTCCACAAACAAATTCTTTATAAATTAGGGAAAATGTTAACAATTCATTTTCAAATCATAACTCCCTATTGTATTCCCATACATAGAGTTATCTATCAAAAAATTTAGAAAAGACTTTCAGTCTTATAATTCATTCACATTAAAACCATGGAACTAAGTTACAATTAAACATTAGTTCTAAGACGTTCATATAACAAATAGTCATTATATCTAGGAATGATTTACAAGACTTGTATAACTCGGGAAAGAATTCCATTAACAAGATTAACAACTTCCTTTAGGAACTAGGTATTCAGAGGGGTTAAAGTAAGGAATTGCCTTTCTTTACCATGCAGTAAACTTAGTAAATACATTATAGCCCAAACGAGATAGTGTGTTTACAATTCCCATTATTATTTCTATCCTGGAATGACTATGACACTAAAATATAGATTGCTCATGCACATAACACTTTCACCTACATAGAGGAATGTTAAAATCCAAAATGCAAAGTTTGAATATGATAAGCAATTTACGAATTTTTATATTGTCAATCTATCACAATTCATCTATTCAAAATCTAGTTAACATCACTTGGAAGCCCATTCAGAGCATTAAGTCTATCCAACAATCTATCATTCAATTAATAGATGAATGATTTCTATTCTTTGAGTTTACATTTTACTACAAGTACTTTTGCATCATCTTGAATGATTTATTTCCATCTTGGAGGCACATCACCATACAATGCTTAAAAAGGTGTCATCTTGGATGATGTATGATAGGTGGAGTTATACCACCATTCTGCAAGAAGTAACCACTGTAACCATTTGTTCTACTCGTCAGTGAGGAAAATATGAAGATAGGATTCCAAGAATTTGTTGACAACTTTCATTTGTTCATCTATTTTGGGATGATAGGTTGAACTCATGTTAAGAGTGATCCCAATTTGTTTATCGAATTCCTTTCAAACATTGCTTGTGAATTTGGCATTTATGTCACTAACGATGATTTTTGAAAATCCATGTAATTTGTTATTATTTTACATAATAATTCAGCGATTTTCTTAGCGGAGTCAATTTTCTTAATACCCATTAAATGTGCATATTTTGTTAATCAATCCACTACCATGAATATTTTGTCCTTGCCTTTGGATAAGGGTAACCTTTCAATAAAATCCATGGAGATTTCCTCCCACTTCTGGTTTGGAATGTGAAGCAGGTGGAGTAGCCCTAGAGTATGACATTTTTCGTATTTGTTTCTTTGACAAGTGTCACACTCAGCTACATATTTTTTAATGTCTTTATACATCCCCTTCAATAGAAGGATTGTCTGGCATTGTAGTAATTTTTGAAAAAATCTACATGTCCTGTGGCTGGGGAATCATGAAATTCTATTAACACCTTGGTCTTAAACCTGGATTTTGGGCCTAAGTAGATTTTTTCTTTATACAAAAGGATGTCATTCCTCCATTCGAGTTTTGATCCTTGATTAAAATCACTGATTAAGGCACATGTGTTTGGGTCCTTGACATATTCACCTCAGATTTCATCCAACTAGTTTGGAACTACAACTGAGATCACATAAGCCTTGAATTCTTCATATTTTTGGGAAAGGGCATCAGTAACTACGTTGTCTTTCCTATCTTATGTAGTATCTCCATGTCAAATGTATAAATTTTTCTATCCATTCTTGTTGTTCAATCAACAAAGTTTTTTGTCGTAGGAGATATTGAAGACTATTGTGGTTTGTTCTTATCAAGATTTTGTTCCCTGTAAGGTATTGTCACCATTTTGATAGAGCATGGATAATGGCAAGAATTTCCTTATCATATGTGGACTTTAGACTCTCTCTCTTGTTGAGCTTCCATCTTTTGAATGATATGGGTTGACCTTCTTGCATCAAGACTGTTCCTATCTCAAATCTTGAAGCATCGCACTCAACCACAAAGGGTTTTGTGAAATTTGGTGTTGCTAATACTGGCGTCGATGACATAATGATTTTCAATGCTTCAAAACATTTTTTGGCTTCATCATTCCATCGAAATGGATTTTTCTTCAATAAATTTGTTAGAGGTGCGGTCTTATGAGCGTAATTCTTCACAAATCTTCGATAGTACCCTGTCAAGCCTAGAAATCCTCTTAATTTCAATATCTTATCTAGTTTGGGCCACTTAATGATTGCCTTGGTATTACTTGGATCAACTTTGACTCCTTCCTTCGATATTATATGGCCAAGATAGTCCACTTCTTCTTTTCTGAAGTGCATTTTGAATTTTTTGCAAAAAAATGATGTTCTTCCAAGATCGTGAGACTTGGTCTAAGTGTCAGATATGATCTCCCCAAGTTTTTATATATATCAGGATATCATAAAAAAATACTAATACGAACTTTTGCAAATATGGTTGGAACAATCCGTTCATTGCGGCTCAAAAATTAGTTGGAGTGTTAGTTAATCCGAAGGGCATTACTTTGAACTCATAATGGCCCTCATGAGTACGGAAAGAAGTTTTTGCTACGCCTTCTAATCTAACCCTGATTTGGTAATACTCTGATCTCAAATCTAATTTTGAGAAGTACTTAGCTCCATCAATCTCATCCATCATCTCATTGATGAATGGGATAGGAAATTTATTCTTAATCGTTATCTTGCTCAAACCTTAGTAATCTATGCACAACCTGAAAGATCCATCCTTATTTCAAACTAGCACTACTGGAGCTGCATAAGGGCTTCTTCTCTTTCAAATGACTCCTCATTTTAACAAATATTGGGTTAACTTTTCTATATTTGTTTTATGGTGATGTGGATATCTGTACGGTTTGATATTGGCAGGTTTTACCACTGATTCTATCTTAATTATGTGCTCAATCTCCATGTTTGGTGGGAGCTCCATCAGAAGCTCTTGGAACACCTTGTGGTGTTTTTGGATTATCTCTTATATCTCTGGTGGTTTTGTAGTCATCTCCTTCAAATGTTATAAAATCCATCTCTTGACATTGAATTATGTAAGCAGGTACTCCTTTTCAAATTAGCCTTTCCATCCGATGTGATGTAACCAATTAAGTTTGGGGTGGTTAGAACCATACAATTTGTACTTTTTTCCTAGCCATTTGAACTTGATGAAGTACTCTTGATGGTTAGTGGAGTTAGTACCCAATGTTTGCAACCATTAGATTCCCAATACAATGTCTACTCCACTAAGAGGTACTACAAAGAAGTCTATTTCTAGGTTATACTCTTGCAAATGTAATTTAACCTTGTGACATTTTCCCATATTTTCAATCTTCTTTCCATATGCTACCATAACCTTCATGTTAGGCACTAGGAAAATGAATAAGTTGAATATCTTAGAAATATTAACATTAATAAAGTTATGGGGTTGTCAGTATCTATGACAATCAATACACTGTTGTTTTTTACATGTCCCTTCAACTTCAATGTTTGTGGTTGGGATATCCCTATAATGGCGGTTACTGATATCCTTGGTGTATCATATTCTAGTTATGAGTGGAAACCCTGTTGATTTCCCATATCTTCCTCGCTTGATTCTTCATTTTCTGAGTCTTTTTCTTCTTCTTCAGCCTCACATGCGTACAAATTTTGGGGGTTGCTCTTTTGCAAACATTTATGCTTAGGATCCCATTTTTCTCCACAATATTAGCACTTTCCTTCCTTCATCCTCTAAGCTTCTAAACTTGTTTTTTCTCCTTCCCTTAGATGCAGTGATGTATATCTTGAAGTTCCCATATTCGTCGATCGGGGAGGAATCCTCTTAGAGTAGTTTTTGTCAAAGCTAATCTAAGTAGATCTTTTGAACTTGTTCTCAATGATCTTGGCCTTATGTCTTGCCTTCTCCATGGTAGAAATGTTATGCAATTCTAACTTGTTTTATTCCATGAATGTATGTTTGCAAGTGTTGTTCATTGGTTTATTCTGGAACTCGAGTTGCCAAAGCTTTCCATTCACATGCGTACTCATCTACACTACCTTTTTTATGCAATCTAGTGATCTTGGAAAAGAATTATTTATTGGTTACACCTTGAAAACTTTTAAGAAGATCATTCTTAAAGTCATTCCAACTAAAGGAACAAACCCTAGTTATAGTCTTCTACCACATGTACCAATTGTATGCATTCCCCTCCAATTGCATGGAGGAATATTTAATCTTCTCACTATCGTATTGTATGTTCTGGATGTCAAAGTATTTTTCTGCTTTATTGATCCATGTGATGCATTTTCTTTTGTCACCATTGTATTTAGGTAATTCTAGTTTTACCCTTAGGTGGTACCTGTTTGTTGGGGGAATTGATATTTATGGAATGTTAAAGAAAGGGACTTCATGGGGTGGCATCGTGTCGTGTTTTCCTGACGTTTTAGGCGTACTTGGATGAGGTGTATTGAAGGGGTCTAGTGGTGGGTTATGTCTAGGTGGGGAAACCAAAGTATGCATTGGTAATCTAGCCAGGATGTTTTCAGGCCTCTTCCCTTTCACTGTCACAACATTGGATGAAGGAAAAAAGTACTTGGGTTTCATATTAAAACCAAATTGCTACAAAAAGGAAGTTTGGAATTGGTTAATTTCCAAACTGGATCACGGGATCAATGTTTGGTGCAATAGATGGCTCTCGCAAGTTGTCAAATTAATATTAGTCAAGTCATTCCTTAAAGCCATCCCTGCCTAATGGATGGCCCTAGCTTGGATCCCAAAATCCATCTAAGAAAGGTCTCAGAAAATTTGCTCTAGATTTCTATGGACCGGGAAAAAAAACCAAAATGTCCTTCCATGGGTTAAATGGGATCAAATAGCCAGACCCAAATCACTAGGAGGATGGGGATTCAAAACATCACGCTTTTTTCTAAATCCCTAGCAGCAAAATCAGGTTGACAGATCATTTCAACAAATAGTATTTGGACCAAGGTGGTCTTTCATAAATACATTGCCCATGTTCCCCTTTGGGACTGGAGTAGAAATGTAGTTTTCACTACTCCCTCCTCGGGGACAATCATTTGGAAGGACATTTGCAATGATTTCCCTCTTATCCACAGTGGGTTGGCTTGGAAAGTTGGGAATGACACAAAAGTGTGAATTAGTGTAGACCCTTGGCCTGGTAGTCAGCTACAACATATCCTCCCCCAACTGCTCATTCAGTCGTTAAACCAAAAAGGTTTTTTTCATTTGAATCAGATTGTTGACCCAATTTCCACAAATATTTGGCATCAGGGGTGGAAGTGGATCAGAGAGCTAGATCTCCCAATCATCTGGCGCAGAGATTGGAACAGATACATCACATCCCTTCAAGTCTCTCACATTAGACTCACTAATTCTCAGGATGAGATTATTTGGAAATTTGTTGCACATGGAAGCTATACTCCCAAAACAAGTTACCAACGTCTTAGTGCCATATATTTTCAAGGTGATCCTCTATGGTGGAAAAAAGGAATCTAGAAAATTAAATGTCCACTGAAAGCAAAAGTATTTATATGGTGTACTCTAGCAAATAAAATCCCAACTTGGGATAGAATGCAGAAGAGGTTTCTAGAAGGACCCGGTTGGTGCCCTCTTTGCAAAAATGATGAGGAAAATGCTCCACATGTGTTCCTTTCTTGTGCTTTCTCGTCACAGTTCTGGTCACACTCACAAACTCTACTCAATTTTAGATTAGACCAACACGGTCATTCCCTTGAAGATGCTTGGAAAGTCTAGTCCTCATCTAATCACCTTGCTCATTTAAAAGAGCTGCCACTTATCCATATATGGGGTATATGGCTTGCCCGAAATGCTTTTATTTTTCAGGAAAAGGCCTCTTCAACTTAGGCCATTGCAAAACAATGTCTAGACATTTTATATTTCTTCCCACTAACCAAATATTCCCTGGCAATCCGAATCATCTCAGTGGAATTGGTTGATTTTTCTTTTCCTTGGGATTCTTTTGATGGTGCTTCTCAAGATCATATATGTGGAGGAGGATCCACCCTTTTTTAATCTCAGAACCATCACTTCAAATTTCAAATGGGATTAGGGGAAGGAACGAACAATTTTGCTGAGCTCTTGGCGCTAAAAAACCTTCTTTGTTTTGATTTGGAGAAAATTTGTAGAAGGCTTCAAATTTTTGGAGACTCACTAGTAGTCATTAACTGGGTGAACAAAACTGAAAGATGTAGAAACATCTCCCTTATTACACTATTTGAAGAAGTATGCAGACTCATAGAAAATTTTGATTCCATTATTTGTCGTCATGTGTACAGGGAAAGGAACTCAGAAGCAGACCGCATGTCAAAATAAGGTCTATTGATGGAGCATGGAACGTGGAGATTTGTAGAAACAAGAGAAGCTGAAGTATATGAGTATTACCATAGACCTTTTTTTGACATACAGCAGAACTTCACTCCATCATAACTGCATACACTCTTGTTTCTTCTTCTTTGATAGATAGGTTATAGTGGGCACTTACAGACCTCGGCTGGATTTTCTTTTTTAACAAATATGTTTTTTTTCTCTCGGAACATCTCAGTTATTTTTTAATATTATCAACAGGAAGTTGCAAGCTGATTATATCTCCATGGAACGGGACAGTTTACTTTTTGAAACTCTCCAATTATAAAAAAATTTCAGACTCTAAAAGGAAGGTCATATGGGACTTTATGATAAGGCTGATCGATAAGAGTATCAAAAGACCTTGTTTGAACACAGTATGCATGCATACTTCATATGTATATGGCACTTATTTTTATCAATAAAATTACGAGCTTTTTTCTACGAAAAAAAAATGACAGTGACCGAAACAAAGAAACAACTAGTACTCTTAAAATTAAATGATAAACTATGCATGTTTCATTTAATTCCCTATAGATCATGTCGAATATTTTAGGTGGAAATCAGAATGCTTCTACAACCTAGGGCCCTTGAACTGCTCAATTAATCTACCAATGAAAAATAAACAAAAAACAATGCAATCTCATGTTTCAAGAATATAATCAATTCAATTGAAATTATAAAAATTAAAAATGACAATATAATCAATTCGCTCTGATGGGGGACTAAGATCACATCAAAATGAATCATTAAATTCCTCAAATTACAAACAAATTTAAGAGGAAACTACACCACACAGTCCAAATTTCCAACTATTTCCACCAAAATTGTGGGGGAATTTTGAACTTAATTATTGGCATCATCTTCGCATGCGACGCAAGTTTGAAGGGCCTAAAATTGAGCTTGAAAATTTTTCCTTAATACCTTAATGGATGATGGATCCATTTTTTTTCCTTGTCATGAATATCAAACAATGGTCAACAACACACCTACTTAGCCATATGAGTAAAAAAAAATCATCAAGCATAGTTAGGTATTAAGAGTATTCCCTTTAATAACTTTTGTGCATTCATCTTTGATATGACAAAACAATTAATTTGAATTTGAAATTGATGATTCCATACTTAATTTAATGACATAGTGCATGAATATTATTGGTCCTGTGTTAAAGACATAAAGAAGACACAAATAAAAAAACCTTGTATAAGTAGAAATCTCAAGAGATAAAGCCATCTAATAGTTTTTGGGAATTTATATTATAAATGTTAAAAATTATTATCACAAATAAAAATATGAATAAATCTTAAAATATGCAATTGAAGAGTAACAAAAATATAATCACAAATAAAAATATGAATAAATGTTAAAATATACAATTGAATAGTAACAAATACAAATGTTAAATTATACTCAAATAGTACTAGTAGAATCAAACTCTCAATGAGGATAAGCTTATGGATCTTAGTAGAGTTACACCCTCTTTGAAATTTGATAAATATGTACACAAATCTAAGTTACCTATGTTTCAAGTGCAAATGATTGGAAAAATCCCAATGCCTGGATTAAGCTAGAGGTAATGTGATGTCTTCTATTTAGGTAGTATGATTCCCTCAAGAAAGCTCAAATGATGGTCGGTGACTTCATTTCTTCTCCTCTCCTCGCTGCTAGTGTGTAATTGTTGATCCAACAACCTTGTAACACTAGCAATATTCAGCCTGCTGCAAGCAATTTAATGCGGCAACAATAGGGTTCATGTCCATTGGATCTCATTTAATGCGGCAGAAGTCACGCTTCATGCTCATTGGATCTCAAGCAGTTTGAGATCCAACGAGCATGAAGCCTGCTACCACTGCATTAAATCGCCTACAAAAGGATGAATATTTATCCCCACCTTGTAGGTGTTGTGGTGATGGGATGACCAATAAATACAGTTTTATGGTGATGCACATATGTTCATTGCACCTCCTGCTTGGATATACACACAATTCTTGGGCCTCCTCCTCTATTTGCACTACGTCGTTCTCTACTTTGCAACAAGGGAGGATATCAACAATGATGAGTTGTTGAGAGGAGCAGTGTCGTAGTATAAGTCTCATCCCCATTATTCATGACTTGTTCGATGTGCATAATAAGATCGGTGACCTCCGAGAGGATATGTAGTATAAAACTTAGAACATTGGGAAGTGCATGAAAAGAATCATGACGGATTTATGGACCTCACAGAGGACATGCATATTTCTCTTCCATACTTTGAGACTGAGGAACCTCCTTTAAAGGAGAATTTGGCACCGGTATTTGGTTCCACCTCGGCAAATCAAATTTTTAGTGAGAATTTTAGTCAATTGAAGGTGGAGAACACAAAAACCATGGCAAGAATATCACAGTTCAAGCCTAAGGGTGATCTTACTGGTTGTGCATTTGGAAGTGTACAACGTTCTCGGCAAGCGGGGGATATGCCCAACAAATTTTTCAAACCACCTCAGCAAAGACGACATTGGAACTATGATTCTCTCAGGGACAACACTTGGTAAGATGCACCATGAAGCTCAGTTTAATGGTGACCTCCATCTATTACTACTCCTTTTTTGTTTTTCGGTCTATTTACTCTTATCTCTTCATCTCAACTTCGGCTATGCCTATACTTTGGGTTTTTTTTATTGGTACCAAGCTCTCTTCATCTCTATTTATTCAGTGTCTCATGCTTTTGGTGACATTTGGCAAGCCTACTACGTTCACGGCCTTGTCTGTTTGGGGTAATAGTTTTTCAACATAGACAAATTACATGTTTTGTAAGTGTTTTCTTTCATAAAATATGAGCTTGATGTTGTCGATAGGCATCCAAATCAAACTCTCTGTAGTTTTTTATGCCTGGTGTTAGCCCTAAAGTATGCACTAGAGTGTAATAGTACTAAGTTTAGGCACCTCAAATATTACATTGGTTTAGTTAATATGTAGGTCAAGTAAGCTGGGTATTTTGTACAAAGTTTAGGCATAAGTCTCAGATATTACATTGGTTTAGTTAATAGGTAGGTCAATAGGTAGGTCAAGCAAGCTAGGTATTTTGGATAGAATTATCAAGAATATGTTATACTAAATTAGCAACACTTTATAGGTCGGAGGGAGCAGATACTACATAATTAAATGCACAATATGAAATTGAAGAAAAATGCACATGCATGAATTTATAAGTTTTACAGGATGTTCATTCTTATAAATTCATAAGGAAGATAATCATATTCAAAATAAGGTTTTGGATCATAGTCACAATATTTGAATAGAAATCGCAAATCACAAGCAATTAACAATAAAGGGTTTTGACTGCAATGAGATATGTAAATCAAGCAATTGACAATAAAGGATTTACTACAATGAGATATGTAACTCATATGACCATTAATGCAATGCAAAAATCATCTTTATATTCAAATAAGAAGAATTAAACAAAGATACAACAGAAGAAGCACAGTCTAATGATCAAAATGATTAATCTGAGCATGAAATGTTATAGATAATGTATCTAACTCAATACAACTCCCAATATTTACATCGACCCTCTATATTCCCACTAGATTCTTTTCGCAAAGGAATAAAATGCACCAAAGGAAGAATATCCCCCTTTTAATCTTTGATGCTTTCTTTTATAAAATTACAAATATTAATTGAATGTAACAAATTCAAACTAAGATCCTAAAAATAATCTAAAACTATTTCTATATCATAAGATGGGGATCTGATCTCCATGTTGAAGTGATGAAGTGGAAGCTCCATTGAATGGGAATTTTTTGAAAAACCAAAATTCATGAAATTTATAAAAATCCATTTCAAAGCTCCATCTTTAGATCCTAAACCATATTTCACTATTTCAAGAAACTATTTGTAGAACACCTAATTGGGCCCATTCTAAAAAACCCCATGTTTTATATTTTTAAAACGTGTCTTAATTTAGTCAGAAAATGCACTAGAAGTGAACCTCTAAAATAGTTACATACAAAAAATTTGGTAGTGTTTCTGGAATTTTTTGCATTGAAGGTGCTACTGAAAGTCTTGTCCTTTTGTAGTGTTGTATCTGTAGTTAAAATATAAGATTTAAATGCATTTTTAGTAGTGTCTAAAGTTCCAAAATGCCACAATTTCCTACAGGAACCTTTCTTATCCCAAAAATTTGCAACACTTTATGAAATATGTTGTTTATGTCTCAGTCACTAGAATCTGAAACTGATTTGTCAAACATGTTGTACTTCTTCTGCAAGGAGATTAAAACTATTCCTCGCTTGGTTTTTATGTTTCTTCCTTTCACCATAACCTTAAAACTTCGATAGCATGCTTGTAAAACAAAAGCAGGGTTTTGCTACAGAAAAAGCCAACTTCTGATAGCAATTGGATTTCTACCTATAATTGATTTGTGTAACCTACAAGGAGAATGCTACACAAAAATACTCTTTGATGGGACTATGCAACCTTATGAAACTCTATTTACTGACGACTTATTTAACAAAAACAAATTGAAGCAAAAAAAAACTCAATAACGAACAAACCACGCTTGAATTAGATAAGGTTTATAGGTTAGAGCTGAAAGAAAGGCTATGGAAATTGTATAGGTTTAGGGGAATGGAAAAAAGAAGTTGGATATCAAATTTAGGTGCTAACACATGGGATATATATGCAATATGACAGTGTAATTTGTTTTTTTAGCTTGTCTAAGCAGGTTGTTCAAAGTCTTTTTGGAATCCCTGCTTGGGTGCATTCATTTTTAGGAATCCCGAATACCAAGCAATTGTAAGAATTTGTATTTTTTGTGGATTGTAATATAGATACTAATTTACAAAAAGAGAAAAGAACCTCAACAATGAATACGGCAATGAGAGTTCGCAAAACTCATATACAAACATTGTTTATTCCTATTTAGAACTTAACATAAAATACATAACTTTCAATATGGACATTAAAAATATACAATCGGGTGCATAAACAATGGAAATTTGGAATGGGTCGATCACACTATCGATGACAATTTATGCATCATTAACTTATCCATGGGATAATATGCCATTCACATCTCTTAGGAACCCATGTCAATCCTTCTCTTTACTGTGTTAGTATATTGTTGTTGGACGCATATGCTTTGTAAGTCGTCCCATAGTAATTGTTGATCCATAGTTTGTGTTATTGTTGTTGGGCGCATATGCTTTGTAAGCTGCCTGTAGTATTTGTTGATCCATAGTTTATATTGGCCAATGGTTTTGACCCATAGTATTGGTGCCTATTAGTATATAAGTGTGTGTTGAGGCCAAGGAAGGCACCGTGAAGTTATTTTGTATTGAGCTTGCTCAAAGGAGGTTGCCCCCTCGAAGTGACCTGCGATTAATGTAAAAGTGATTTTGAGTTCTGCTGCTATATCGTGTATTTTGATTAATTATTTGCTGCAGGGTCCTCGCATCTGGTATCAGAGCACTTTCTTGGGCTCGATGAGTGAAATTTCTGCCCAAATTTTTTTTTTCGCTTCTGTTGCAGGTTCGGATCTGGGAATAATCCCTATCCGCTTAACTGTGGGAAGTACTTGGGCATAATCCCTAAAACTCATTGTGAGGAGTACCACAGGAACCCCGAAGTAGTTGGCCCATTGAGAGGACCTGCCGGTGAAAAGGGCAACGACCCCTACCTGATTGACTAGTTCCCACCCGTGAGGTAAAACAAGAGCTGTCGTTTGTGGCCAAGTGGTTATCAGTTTTACCTGAGCCGTGGAGTGAGGGGTACTGCCCCAATACGCAAGCCGTCAGACAGCATTGGTGGCCGAGTGAATCCCTTGAACCGATAGGAAGCCGCACATACCTAGGGTCCATATCTATTTTCAGTTGCACAATCGCATATTTCCTCTGTCCCGAACTGTTGCCGGTCCATTCTGCGTCATTGCAGATCCAATTGTTGCCGATCACTTCCGCGTCGTTGCAAATTCCACTATTTCCGATCACTTTCGCGCCGTTGCAAATCCCTTCCTGAAAAAAATTAAAAATAAAAAAAATAAAAATAAAAAATATTCTGTTTTTCGGCCATATCTCCTTGGTTTCAACTCTGTTTTCCCTGAAACTTCATTAACACCTCTGCAATTCCATTCTGAATATTTCATTCCTGAAGACCCTATCCCAAATTCCACTTCCCAAGACCCGAAATCCCACATTTTTCTATTTTTAGGGTTTTCCATAACTCCTTCGATTTTCACCCAAACGCCTTCAAATTTTGCCACCGTATTCATTTCCTCATTCTGCTTCTTTGTCCCTCTTTACCAAATTTTCTCATTCTTTCACCCCGCTCCTAAAATCCCCATTTTTTGCTTCCCCGTCCTTTCGACAATGTCCAAAACTTACTCAAACCCAAATTACCCTTTCGATTTTTTCCCAAATCCAGATTTTCCTCTACTGAAACAGTTTCTGTTTTTGTTTTTCTACCCACTCTTCCCCTCAAAAAAAAACAAAACAAAAAAACTCCTGGTTATGGTTGTCACCCGCACAGGAGCAAAAACCATGGAGGAAGCACTTGCAGCCATCCAAGCCAAACTCCAGGAACTGGATGAAAAATTTCTCGGTCTCCATCTTGAGCATTCAGCTATGAACACCAGACGACAGTCCAAGTCTTCATCAGACAATGGGTTCTCTTCTTCCAGCAATTTTCGCGGTCTGAAGCAAGATTTTCCTCGCTTCAATGGTACTGATCCGACTGGATGGATCTATCGTGCAGAACAGTATTTCAGTCTTCATAATACTTTTGATGTCAACAAAGTTCCACTTGCCTCCTTTCATTTGGAACAGGAAGCTCTTCAATGGTATCGTTGGTACATCAAGGCTCATGAAGAGCCAAAATGGTCTGATTTTTGCTAGCTCCTTTTGCAACAATTTGGTCCTAGTGCTTTTGATGACTTCACAGGAGCCCTCACTAAACTTCACCAAATTGGCACTGTGAAAGAGTATCAAACTGAATTTGAGAAACTAGCTAATCACACTGAAGGATTACCTGATGACTTCTACCGGAGTTGTTTTATCAGTGGTCTAAAGGATGCAATTCGCTCTGAGGTCAAAATGTTCAGTCCCAACACAATGATGGAAGCCCTGGGGTTGGCTAAGTTGGCAGAAGACAAGCTGGAAGCCCAACAGCGCTCCAAATCCTCTTTTGTTCCCTTCCGAAATATGGGTTCTCAACGACCTCCCATTCCTCCAGCTCCTCGCTCACCTCCAATCAAGCATTTGTCTGAAACAGAGATGCAGGCACGCAGAGAAAAAAGGGCTTTGTTATAATTGTGATGAGAAATTCAATCGGGGACATCGATGTGTTCAACAAAAGCTCTATCTCTTGGATGTGGATTCTCCACCTGCCTCTGAAATTGGTGAAGAAGCTCCCGATACAATGGATGCTCCGGTTGACATTTAGGAGCCGCCTACTGACCCTCCATCTCAGGACAACCAACCCGAGATATCCCTCCATGCTTTAGCTGGAGTCACGGCCCCCCAAACAATGCAGTTATGCGGTTACTTCAAGAAGCTTCCTCTTACAATACTCATTGATTCTGGCAGCACTCATAATTTCATTGACCCTCGGATCGCCAAACAAGCTGATTGTTTTATCCATCCTTGCTCCAACTTTGAAGTCATGGTTGTCAATGGGGGCACCTTACCTTACAAAGGGAAGTGTCGTAATGTGCGTATCTCTATGGGAGATTATAACCTTCGCTCTGACATGTTTGCCTTGACCTTAGGCGGATGTGATGTGGTTTTGGGCGCTCAATGGCTGCGCACACTTGGCCCCATATTATGGGATTTTGCTGAACTTTGGATGCATTTCTCCCCCGATGGACACAAACACACATTGAAAGGATTACAACCAGGGTCTCTCAGCATCATCAGTTCACATCGCATGGAAAAACTCCTTAAGAAGAGTTCCCATGGTGTCATCGCTCAGCTCCATTCCATTCAAATGCAACCATCAGCGGCCCCCACTACTCCTTTGGATCTCCAACAAATTCTGGATCGATAGACAGGTGTTTTTGCTGAACCAGTGGGACTTCCACCTTCACGACCAGAGGACCATCGTATTCAGCTCCTTCCTGGAAGCATTCCTCCCAACATCAGGCCCTTCACTATTGAGAGTGATGCTTGCGGCAATGGACTTGGTGTTGTTCTCCTTCAAGATAAACACCCCATTGCGTTCACCAACAAAGCCCTTTCCGGTAAGAATTTAGCTGCCTCTACATATGAGAAGGAAATGATGGCTATTTTGCATGCAGTACAAAAGTGGCGACCCTACCTCTTAGGGAATCATTTCTGCATCAAGACTGATCACCAAAGTCTGAAATATTTCCTAGAACAGCGTGTATCCTCCCCAGCACAACAGAAATGGGTTAGCAACCTCATGGGTTATGACTATGAGATCACTTATTAGAAGGGTAAGGACAATATTGTGGCGGATGCCCTTTCTCGCACATTTGATGACCAAGGTTCTCTTTCCGCTATTTCTATGCCTGTTCCAAATTGGTTGCAATCGGTTCAACAGGGTTATGTCAATGACTCTTCGTTCTCTCAAATCAGCCAACGCTTGGACAACAACCCTTCTATTGTCCCACATTACTCTTGGGATGGTGCTTCACTGAGATACAAGGGTCGTCTGGTGCTTCCCCAGAACACAGCTCTTCAACAATCTATCTTCTATGAACTCCATGATTCTCCGTCAGCTGGGCACTCTGGTTTTCTCAAAACGTATGAACGGGCACGAAGCAACTTCTTTTGGCAGGGCATGAAAAGGACAATTCAACAGATGGTGGCTGAATGTGATACCTTCCAGTGCAATAAGGGTGAAACAACACCCCTTCCAGGATTGCTCGAACCCTTGCCCATACCTACCCGGATATGGACAAATATTTTTATGGATTTCATTGAAGGGCTCCCTAAATCTGGAGGGAAGACTATGATTTTAGTTGTGGTTGATCGCCTCTCCAAATATAGTCATTTTTGTGCTCTCATCCATCCCTATACAGCCTCCTCCGTTGCTCAAATTTTCCTGGCCCAGATCTTTCGTCTTCATGGAATGCCTTCTTCCATTGTCTCGGATCGTGATGCGACTTTCACCAGTCATTTTTGGACAGAACTCTTTCACCACACTGGCACCAAACTGCAGATGAGTTCAGGTTATCACCCACAAACGGATGGTTAGACTGGAATTCTCAATAAATGCTTGGAAACTTATCTTCGTTGCTTCTCCTTTGAGCAACAACATCAGTGGGCCAAGTGGCTCCCTCTCGCTGAATGGTGGTACAATATCTCTTACCACACTGCCTCTAAAATGACTCCATATGAAGCAGTTTATGGTCAAGCACCGCCAGTTCTTCTTCCTTACACCCCCAGCAGTTCTCCAGTTCAGGCAGTTGACACGGTCCTTCGAAACCGTGATGAGGTTCTTCGCATTTTGCGCGAAAATATTCACATGGAAAGAAATCACATGAAGCAACAAGCTGATCAGCACCATTCTGAGCGCACTTTTGAAGCCGGTGATATGGTTTTTCTTCGTCTCCATCCTTACAAGCAATCCTCACTAAAACTCAAAGGGCATCATAAGCTCGCTCCAAAGTTCTATGGGCCATATAGGATTCTTCAGAAGATTGGGTCTGTTGCTTATAAATTGGAACTTTCGCCTTCTTCCCGCATTCATCCAGTATTTCATGTCTCTTGTCTGAAGAAATTTCATGGCACCAACATCAAAGGCCAAACTATTTTACCAGAACTGGATAATGAAGGATCCATCTTTTTGGAGCCAGAGGCTGTCCTCAATAAGCGCACTCGTCAGCTTCGCTCTCGCTCTATCACAGAGGTCTTAATTCAATGGCACGGCAGGCAGCCCGAGGATGCTACGTGGGAACCACTCCTTCAGATTCAGCGACAATTTCCACATCTAAAGCTTTGAGGACAAAGCTTTTTCTAAGGGGGAGGGGATGTTAGGAACCCATGTCAATCCTTCTCTTTACCGTGTTAGTATATTGTTGTTGGACGCATATGCTTTGTAAGTCGTCCCATAGTAATTATTGATCCATAGTTTGTGTTATTGTTGTTGGGCGCATATGCTTTGTAAGCCGCCTGTAGTATTTGTTGATCCATAGTTTATATTGGCCCATGGTTTTGACCCATAGTATTGGCGCATGGTTTTGATCCATAGTTTATATTGGCCCATGGTTTTGACCCATAGTATTGGCACCTATTTTTAGTATATAAGTGTGTGTTGAGGCCAAGGAAGGCACCGTAAAGTTATTTTGTATTGAGCTTGCTCAAAGGAGGTTGCCCCCTCGAAGTGGCCTGCGATTAATATAAAAGTGATTTTGAGTTCTACTGCTATATCGTGTATTTTGATTAATTATTTGCTGCAGGGTCCTCATAACATCAAACAAAATTCCTCCAGGAACAAAAGAAACCTATTCAAAATGACAATGTTGAATAGGGGAATTAAACAAAGTTCCATTCTACTTCCATAATGCATGAGAGGGATTCAAGAGTCCCTTTGTGTTCATAAACAAAGCAGCCCACAGAGTTGTGGGGAATCCCAAGCTTGAGATAGAGCATATATAGAAAACAAGCTAGAACAATAACTTACAAGTGTTTTCTGAGTATAAAGTTGCATCATGCATGGGATAAGAAATGCCCACCAACCCTCTCCATGTACCCTATGTGAACAATAAGGGAACGAATGTTACCAATATGTTAATGACTTAACCCAAAAAGGAAGAGAAATTAGAGAATCAATGTGTAAAAAGGGGTAACATTAACCTGTAGAGGATGGTATCATCATTTACCCATGCAGATGCGACCTAAAAACTCAAGGGAACATGGTAGTTAAATATTGTTTTAACCTAGGACATGCTTAGTTAGAGTCGTAAGCTACCCCTGTGCACATTCACAAAATAGAAGTGGTTATCCAAAATGCATGTTGATCTTAACAAACAATGCAAACCCTAGCTCTTGGAAAACACAAATGGAATCACTGGAATACTCTCATAACTACTAAATTACTAATACTTTAAGAAAGAGAGAAATGGGATCATCTTAGCAAGAGTCCGAGGTCAAAATACTTGTTCTCCTCCATGGCATCTGATGACCAATAAATTCACCTATAGTGTGGCAATGCCTACGAATTCAGCCTGTAGGTTATAATTCCGCTTAGTCCTTCAATCACAACAAATGAATGCAATGGTGCATGCATGCTGCAATTATCCTTCCAAAACAAATGAAATAGGAAATGGTATAGTGGCCTTGTAGGGTTCTCAACATCATAATTGATGAGCAGGGAAAGGTCACCAGATCGAACCGTATCCACATTGTTCCTCCCTCTGGCACTACCACCAGCCCCAAAACTCTAGATGTGACGTCCTATTAAAGCATGTAATGATTGAACCACCCATAGGGTTGATAGCTCGAATCTTCTTACCTCGACAACAAGACATTGATTCCTTCCAGAAGCTCCCTATCATTCTATCATTCCATGGTGGATTGTGTGTACTCTACAGGCCCAACACCATTCTTTTCCACAGAAGTTTCCATAGAAATGTAAATCCCTGCAATGCAATCTGTGTCTCAATCAATTATCATTATGTGCCAAAGAAATGGCTCACGACAACGTTTCATAGCCTTCTATTGGCTTTGATCTGTGCTGGGAAATTGAAGTAATATTCTTAGATTGGTCAGTTGTGATAATTGTAATTACTTGAAATTACAAAGGATTATGCATGATTTATGTTTAAATGAGACTAACACACAAGTTAGATAGGCCAAGTCATAATTGGATACTCGTGATACTAGAATTACCTTGATGTTATGGGAATCATAAAATAAAGGGGTGAGATATGAGGCATCAAGTTGTGGATTTATTTATTTAATTCAATACATTGCTATGATATGTTGTCTAGTGCAAGTTATGCGGGAAAAACCGATTTTCTCAAAAACGGTTATTGATGACGCAACTCTAAGAACCACAATAGCAGCAAAATATGATTTCGAATAGGGTGTTGACCCTAGCTTTATTAGAAGTGGTGGAGGCATTACCCACACTGTATCCTCCAAAACCTGGAGTCATGGGAGGAATTTGTGAGTCACACTACCCAAGTTGTGTCATGATGACTACCGGTTGCATGTTGGAGAAGTTAGGTCAAATTAGTCAACACTTTTGCTTGTGGTTTCTATGTGTGGTTAGGTCAATATAGTTGACGCCCCAGGATATACCACCAAAGGAATGGATAGGAAGTGGAAGTTGGAAGTAGGTTAGGAAGGAAGGATGAATAGATTAGTAAGATCTTGGTTTGGGATTTAGAATACCATATTATTTGTACTTAGTACCTTAAACCCAAAAAACATTTATTTAATCGATTATTAAAATTCAATGTATAGTGTTGTTTAGTGTTGGTGTGATGTTACTCGGTGAATAAGATTGCTTGATGTTATGGTTGTTGGATTATTTACTTGCTTGTGTGGGTCATTTTGTCTTGCATGGGATTCTTATTATCTGGTCATTCAGTAATTGTGCATTAGAGTTATGTCATTGAGTTATAATGACATGTGCATAAATACATGTTAGGGTGATAAGTGTACATTTTAAGAAAAGTGATGAATTATCATCATTATAAATAAATGTGCATTATGGTTTATGGATATTATTACATAATAAATGTGTTTAACATTATTAAATCAATGGTAATAAACCCTAGGTCTATTACAAATTACATCTCTTTGAGATGTTTTGTCCTCAAAGAACTTAAAGAAACAAGATAGAAAACCATCGAAGCTTTGAACAATATTGTTGAAATATAAAAGAAATTGTCTATTAAAGGTCGACTTTAATAGGAGTCAAAGGTCAATCTATCTTTGGAATATCTTGTTTATATCATTAGTGTATCTATTGATTAAATTTACATTCTTGATTTTTTGGATATCATCATATCGAATATCATGTTTTGAATTTTAAAAATTATGATTTGTTAGCAAACATTTACTTGAATGATTAGGGTGACAATATAATCAAGTAGTTGAGGTTCCTTTTGTCAAATAAAATCGAGATCTTGTATTTGTGTCTTCATTGCAGTGTCGACATCTTTTGACTAAGGCACAACTTTATTGTGATCATTAATAGACCTTTGTAATAACTAAATTTGTAGATGTCACATTACCATAAAATTGTTTATGTTCTTCGTCTAAGATTCCAACCATTCCAACCATCAAGGTTAAATAAATATCATCATGCAAAAATAACCATGAAAAAAAAAGGCAATGCATAATCAAAATAATAGAAACTGGGTTCGCATTCATGAAAGATCAAACTATACAGAGTGGAGAGAACTGAGACCCTAACTTGGTCTCTCAATCCCAAAACATGCTCAATACAATATTCTCTCAAAATCTTCCCTCAAGGTTGTTACCAACATAACTCCTTCTTGGTTCATTTCCCCTAATATATATTAAATGAGTCATTAATTACTCATAAACCCTAATGTGAGTCATTATCATATTGAGTACATTGAAGTTATAAACATTATAAATAACACCCTTAAATACATAAATAAATACTCTGGCCCAACTAGGGTTCCAATAGGGCCCCTCTATGCCCACAACTTGAATCACCACAACAACATAAAATCAACCCTTCTTTCCTTCCAATAACTAGTCTCTTA
The DNA here is from genome assembly GCA_001517045.1 of Pseudotsuga menziesii. Taxonomy (NCBI): domain Eukaryota; kingdom Viridiplantae; phylum Streptophyta; class Pinopsida; order Pinales; family Pinaceae; genus Pseudotsuga; species Pseudotsuga menziesii. The sequence continues at coordinate 197,241 of LPNX010071757.1, read as the reverse complement.
GACCAATAACCAACCATTGAAAATATTTTACTTCCAAGTCCAAAACCAAAAAAAGACCCCCTCTCATCCTCCAAAATATGCATGTATCCCCTTCCATTCCACTGCCTTCCCTTTCTCCTCGAGAAATTTTCCTTCCCTTTTCCCCCTTGATAAGCTACCTTCCCTTTTCCCCCTTGAGAAATCCACGTTCCCTTTTCCCCCTCGAGAAGCCACCTTCCCTTTTCCCCCTCGAGAAAATCCAAGGAAAGTCAAATCAAAAAAATATAATCATATTTAAAATTCACCTCGCTATTAAATATCTGACAACCCTCACTGAAAAGTAAAGTCTAACACATTTTCCTACCAGATCTCGTAAGGATAAGTATCATTAAATAATATAAATATCTCACCTGCATTTGTTATCTAACATACCTTGGTTGGCTTGATGTTAAATGCATTTCAAATGCATGTTAATAATTAAAATGATAAAGATCATATTGTTTAATATTATTTATATGTTTAATATGGCAATTATGACTATCCTTAATAATATTAAACAAATAGATAATATTAAGCAGTAGGACTATCTTGATAATGAATATTAATATCCATTAATTAATTGTCCAACACTATTAATATCTATAGTAATACTTTCTTATTTTCTATCCATAGGAAATATATTAATTAGGGCATTTCGTTGAATTATTATGATATATCTAGATCAAATATATTTCATGCATTTATTATCTATCATGCTACTAACACTAGCGTCATAATGGGTTTGGTAAACATTAGTTTTCCCATTATCAATATGACATGCAATCAATTAGTTTAGACATATTAATCATGGTTAATAATGTAAGGTTAATAATGTAACGAGATTACTAAATCGAATGTAGTTGCTAATGAGATTAAATGAGAAGTAATCAATGCAATTATGATTCAATGCATGATTAACACAAGTAAATGTAAGTGTGTCTACTATTATTGAACGTGATTAAATGCAATGCAATTAAACACCATTATTATAATATTAGGATCTAATGCAATTGAATGTAACTAAGTGTATTTAATATTATTAATTTCATCCACCACTATTAATGATAACAAACAATCATTAGCATACATTAAGTAATACTAGTGTATGTGTGCAAGGTGTGTTTGTGTGGCCAACACACACATAGATTGCACTCGTACTATAGATGACCATCGCCACATCTAATGCACAATTATTGAATGACTTAGACAATAAGAATCACATGCAAGACAAAGCGACCCACACAAGCAAGTAAATAATCCAACAACCATAACAGCCAAATAATCGTATTCACTAAGTAACACCACACCAATACTAAACAAAATTATACATTGAATTTTCATAATCAATTAAACATTTATGTTTTTAGGTGAAAGGTACCAAGTACAAATAAGGCGGTATTCTAAAATCCCAAACCAAACTCTTACTAATCTATTCATCCTTCCTTTCTAACCTACTTCCAACTTCCACTTCCTATCCATTCCTCTATTGGTATATCTTGGGGCATAAACTATATTGACCTAACCCCACATACAATACACAAGTGGAGGTGTCAACTAAATCAACCTAACTTCCCTAGCAAGCAACCAAAATTCATCATCACACAACATGGGGAGCGTGACTCACACAACCCTCCCACGACTCTAGGTTTCGGAGGACACGCATTGGATAATGTCTCTACCCTTCTAATAAAACTAGGGTCAACGCCCTATTAGAAATCATATTGCGCTGCTATTGTGGTTCTTAGAGTTGTGTCAACAATAACCAATTTTGGGCAAAGATGTTTTTATTGCATAACTTGCACTAGACAACATATCATAGCAATGTATTAAATCAAATAAATAAATTCACAACTTAATGCCTCATATCTTAGCCCTTTATTTTATGATGCCCAACATCAGGGTAATTCTAGTATCATGAGTATCCAATTATGGCTTAGCCTGTCTAACTTATGTGTTAGTCTCATTTAAACATAAATCATGCATAATCCTTTATAATTTCAAGTAATTACAATTCATCATAACAGGCCAATATAAGAATGTTAGTTCATTAATCATGTGCATGGAATCTATGTAATTTATTAATCTAAATTACTTTTCATGCTCAAATGAAATTACGTATCCATCACTAGTAATAATATTAAGTAGTGAAATTCATGTATTATTCACACACAACCAAGTCCCAATGTTCACCTAACAACGGTATTAATCAATATAGATCCATGTTCAATAGACACTAAGCAATGAATGGTAAGGTAAATCACATTTAGGGTTGTAATCACTAAAGATCAAGGTATGGCCATTGCATACACCCATCTGTCAAGAAACTTCCTCCCAATGTTATTGTTATTCATGATTATAAGAAATTATTTCTATGAAAAATATATGTCTTGTTACCAAATGTCCTTGGTTATGGTGGTCCCACTTGGACCTTTACTTGATCAGACATGTCAATTGTATCTTACTTTTTTACTTTTTTTTATTACTTGATATGTGTTCTTATATTTCATTCCAAATCATAGCTTAGTAACTACTACGAGCTCCTAAAGGATCCTCATTTATAACACCCGTCAAGATTCATTATGCCTTACTAGAGTGTTATCCACAACAATTTACACACTTTACAAAAAAATTATAGTCCTTTTGGTATTGCAATTCATAAGAATATGTCATCTCCCCTATATCATTTGTTTTGGTTCCTAGGGTATTGTTATGACTTGTTTATAAATTACTAGCTTTACTGATTCTCTCTCCAATGTACACCACTTACTTTCTCATTTGTAAATTTAATTAGGATCCATATTAACAGTTTCTTGAATGGTTTACTGTATATAATAACTTGAATGACACCATGTTTATTGATCAAGTATTGCTTATGAGTCTATACTCGTTAAAGATAACTCTTACCCCATGAATTGAACATTATACATAGAATCTATACAGTTTCAATTTTAACACATAGGTAGCTCCCAACCTAGCTAGGTGATTCATACAACTATATGTTAGGGCTAGACATGGTGGCATACACATACTCATCTTACTCCCTTACCCGTTAGTTTTGTAAAGTACTCATTCTCATCAATAGGTAATTTTTTCATATTTCAACTTTGGAAATGCACTACTACTCCCAAGACATAGTCATATTACAACTTTCAGAGTACTTGATTCATCATATCTATTAAACTGTTAGTTAAGAATTATTGACTCTCAGATGCATCCCGGGATTATTACTTCCTTAGTCACAACTACTCCCAATTTGTGGGCATCCTACCATGTCACTACTCTTTTTATTACCTTCTTAGATTTAGCCATTGTAACCCAAGTTTCTCTTAATATTGTTTGTTTTTTCAATGCAATTCTCATATAAGTATTATTTGTTTGTCTAACTAATAGATAGAATCATACCCCCCCCCTTTCTGATATTTATTAGTCGTAACCAATTATACTTGAATGTATATTATCACTGTAACTTGAGTTGTACTACAAATACGCCACCCCTCAATAGATTAGTATATAGTAGATTCCTTTGGCTTAGGAACACTATCTCAAATATTACTAAACAATGCCTAAGAAAATACAACTGCTTCATGCTTTCACCATCATTACTACTAGTCTTGTTTAGTCATTTACATAATAATGATTCCTAGGTTGAATGTTAATTACATGAATCCCTCTGTCATAAAAAAGGCAAATCATAGTTGATATTCTTAATGCAAATTCTTTTGTAATTATATATATACAAACCTATAGTCCTGTACACACAAGGTCACAAACATTATTATCTTAGTCACTGACAATGATCACCATCATCCCTTAATAATTGAACAAAAATGTACACTTACTCGACAATTCGGCACATTATTGCACATAAGAGGGATCCACCATCACATTAATTGCTAGAAGTAAAAAAAATCTCCATTCATCACAATATATAAGACATAACACTTTCCATGTTACTTATCCTTCAAAACTTAGGTTTTAGGTTTATATCGTAGCCCTTATATGCATTATCGTGTCAACACATACAGGAACACAAAACTAGTACTAAAAAAATTGTTATACCCACGCATATCTTTGAACATATCTATTTATATTTCTCCTATACACTAATGAGATGATTCACAAAATCATATATTTTATCTTGTGATGTAAGGAAAAACATTACTCATTATTTGCTTACTATGATTACCAAATACATATAACTATGATTTACCCTGTTATGAATTCATATCCTTATTCATTGTTTTTGTAAATTTGAATCTAATATATGTTTTACTTTATATCCTATGATAAACACATATCGTTTAGATACCATTGTGCTTTCCTTCCTCACATTTTATATTATTAACCCTCTAGACTACTCATTGATTACTTCTACGAATTCTAATGTATGTTACAATCCATCGTCTCTAATCATCCCTTGGTTTTCTCATGACATTCAATACTTATGCTCTGATTGTTGTAACTTTCACCATAGCTCCACCTAAAATCTAATATCATTGATTACATCACACTATTATTATATCCTTTATGCTGCATTTTTATCACACTCTTATATAGTTGACTAGAATCTACATAAATAATGTTCAAAATAATATTATTCTTATGAATGATGAAGCCCCTCATGCTTCGTGTTTACATCTACATATCCTTACAACTTATTTATCCTCACATACTGCACTTGTCATGTACTATTACCTTTATTACCATCATTATCATTATCTTCTTCAGTGCAAAACCTTTCGACATCGTAAAACTACCAGGTCAACATATAAATAATTACAAATTTACTTATTACCATGCTTCACATCTAGACGTGCATATTAATGATTACCAAGGTTTAAATAACACTTCAAACTGTGGCTATTACCTTGTTATCCGTGTTAAAGATTTAAATAACAATTCAAAATGTGGCCATTACCTTGTTATCCATGTTATAGTATTTGTATAACTCCCTAATTATTACTTATTACATTAATACCTACAATGGAACCTACCCATTCTATGTCGCATGTTTCCTTTCATATACTTTGGACATGATTAATGTCCATTTACCTAATACCCTTTAATTTCCATCCATTTAATGTTAATACCCTATGTATCTTTAATTAACTTTTGGTTAAGTTAGTCAAAGTAATAAAGACAATCATTGGTACTACTAATTCTCTTATTTCTTTCTTTTTGAAGGTTGTCACTCTTTACAAGATTCATTTCAATATGTTCCTTTTCATAGGTAACTCAAATGACCACATATCTACAATAATTTGCATTACCTTTCGTAAATCTTATTGGTTGTGATGAGAATTTTACTAAAAGCGAGGGTTAGAGAGGTCACTATGGCAACAAAACTCACGTATATAATTGTAAGTATTATGTCATCCATTCCTATCTTGTTCATCGATAGAGGTCACATTAATCATTTCGCAACAAATAATTACTCATCTTGGAATGAATATAGCTACAAAAGAAGTAACAAGAATATTTTATAGTTATTATTATATATATATATATATTCGTTTTAAGCAATAAGATGATCGCTTGGGAAAACTTGCTTAAGCATGGATGGTCTAGTTCTCATTTATTTTTATCGTGTTCATATGGAGAGGCAGGCTAGACCGCTTCTACAAAGGATCTGACAATGTGAATCTCCAGATGGAACCTTCTTTAGAACAGTGTTGTCAAAGCTAGTGGAAACACCCATTGGTACATTGTTTTGATGTGTTTCCTTCTTTTTTCATTCTGATGGGAAAGGAACTCTTCCATATTTCAAGATCAATGTTTCCCCTTTGAAGTCACTTCGACTTTAATTTTGCAGTGGACAAAATAACATAAATGTGAAGAGAAGCAAAAAAAGGCAGGGATACTAGTACATCTGAGATACGATAAGAGAATTTCATGGGCTTACTTTGATGGTGCAAACCAAGGTAGCCCTACTTTAGGAGGTTCTGGAGAAGTAATAAATCTCTCAGAAGACATGAAGATAAACATCTAATATGGACTAGGTGATTGCTCAAATAGCAAGGTTGAGCTATCTGTCGTTTGGGTAGTACTTTATATAGCTCTAGCCCTAAATATTTCCAATTTGCAAGTCTTCGAAAACTCCAAGATGGTAGTTGAATGGGATAACAACAAAATTCAAATAAAGGATCCCTATTTATAGTACTTACTTAAGATAATCAAGAGACAGATAAGATTGTTTGCCTCTATCCCTTTCAACCATGCATATCGTGAACTAAATGAAAAGGCGGATTTGTTATCTAAAAGTGCACTAATGTTGGCTCTGAGGGAGCTAAGGGAGGAAGAACAGAGGATGCAAACCCCTTCTAATCAGACTCAGTCGACAATGGGAGAATTGGGGGAGGAATAACAGAGGATGTGACCTCCATCCATTCATGCTTAGTCAACATAGTAGCAAGTGACACAAAGGAGAACATAAAACAAGTTTTTTTGGATAAGTATGGAGGCCTGATTTTGGACACAAGAATCACAGTTTGTTTGTATGAACTTATTGAAATGATATTTCACGGGATGAAATCTGATGTAAATAGTGGAGAAAAGGGAAATAATGTTTTTATTGTAGAAGCAAAATTGGTTCAGGGCCAGATTCTCTTAAGAGAGTAATGTTCTTAAAACATAAATGTATGAGCTAAAAGCTCAAGGAGCAGTAATGTAAGTCCATGCTATGGACAATCTATGTAAGTCCCTTTTGAGGATAGCATATGCTATTCAATATGAATAAGATCTCTCTCTCTCTCTCTCTCTCTCTCTCTCTCTCTCTCTCTATATATATATATATATATATATATATATATATATATAGAGAGAGAGAGAGAGAGAGAGATTATTCTTATTCTTATTATTTTAATATATATATATATATATATATATAATTAAATAATATTTTACAATAACTAAGTAAAAATAATACTAATTACTTAAAATAAACTAAAATGTTAAATTTATTCCATAACCTTACTATGGTCTATTCACATAAAATTTGATTTAATCATCAAGGCTCTCACATGGGGCCCATGTTCTAAGAGTGCTAAGCATTCAGCCTTTGTGTTTGTCCCTATACCACAATTAATCCACACATGGTATCAATGAAGTATGCCAATATGTCGAACAATACTATAGTGTACCCAAAGCAGAATCTAGGCACACCAAATCAAAACCCTCATGTAATGATGGCAACAAGGGCTACACTGGCTCAAGTATCCTTTGCACAACGTATTGGGACCATATATGATTCAAAATTATCTATTGCTAAAGTCTACTCCAATACTAACTAGGTACACCAACATATGCAAACTAGATCCTTGGCATTATCTTAACTAACACTTCTCGAAGTTGAGACAAGTAAGATAGTAAAAATTGACTTTCGGAAAGGTAGAAGGCTATGGAACTTAGGGAAGGGTTATGGAAAAGGTGTTTGTTATCTGTTATGATAGGGTATACAATATGAATGTGTGCAAAGAACTTCAAAACTTTATTTGGTTGATTGGGGCACCGGAAGTGAGATTTCCTAGTTTTGGACTGTGTAGTTAACTAGTTTTCAACTCAACTCAAACACTAGTAAAGGTTCCTAGATTTTCAGTTTGAAGGTAGGGTATGGAGCAATTTTATGTCTATTTTTTAAATCTATTCTTATTTTCTTGATTGTATGAGAAGAATTCACTTGTTCAATTGAAATTCCAAAACTTGTCGGAATTGAACCAAATTGAGCATATGTAACATTAAAGAATGAAAGAGCAAGGAAATTTTGCAGAACAGAGTTAAGATTTCATTATCAGAAATATGTAGAGAGTACATTATATTAGATATGACATGTTCGGACTTTCCACTAGGTTGCGGGAACCCTAGCACGACAACCCGTTCTTGCAGCGGCGGCGACGATTTGTGTCGGTTTTGGCCTTTGCAATCGGCGGTTCCTCTTGCGGTGGTGGCGATGGACAATCCGACGTCCAAGGTGATGCGACTGTGCTACTGAAGGTTCTTCTTGCTCGGATTGATTCACTCACTTGATGGCCTGGGCTACCTGTTTCATGCGACAGCGATGGACTTGGATACCTATTTCATGCGGCGGTGGTGGTTTTTTGGGGTCTTGCTTGGACTCTGTCGGTGATGCGGTGGTCAGTGCCTTAGTTGGCTCTTTACCAGTGGTGGTTGCAGGCTTTTCTCCTCCGAGCTCATCTTCAGGGATCTGGATTTGCTTTATGGGATTCACGTTTGTTTTTTCTGCGAGCACTCTACTATTTTTTTGGTTTTTACCACTATTGTAATGCTTTGGCATGGTTTTTATTTGTTTCTTTTTGTTGACAATGTATGGGCTATTTTTTCCTTATATACATCTGTGAATGTAATTTTGTGCTTTTCTGCAATAAAATTACAAATTTTTCCGAGGAGAAAAATAAGATATCACATGCTACAGGATACTTAGACCATGGTATCTTCTACAACACAACATTTAGCAATTATAGTGCACCTAGAGACACATAAGCTCAATAGGAGACAAAGATGGATAATCACAGATTATTTATTGTAAGAGTATGGAAGAATGGTCGGAGTATAATGATGATAGCTTCATGTGAGCAACATATAGTAGCATATGTCATAAAAATGGACCAGGAGAGAGTATTGTTACACACAATTCCCGTCACCATCATGTACTAAGAACCAAAACACCATAAATTGCCTCGATTCCTCAAGCAATGAAGTTGGCCACTAGCCAGGACTCACACCTTCATATTTGTGTCCACCATCGCTTATGCCTTTTATGTAATAAGTGTTACCATCTTCAGTAATGCCTCTTGTCTCTTGACAATGAGCGGTGCCACCGCCTTTACCCTTTGATCAATAAGCAGTTCCACCCTCGTAACACTCTGTCTCCATAGTGAAAGAGCAATGCTTGAGTTTTAAAACGAAAAAGAGAAGATTCACAAAGCTTCTCAAAGCAAAACTTCGTGGCACCCTCATCCCTACCTTTGTTGACCACCTAGACTTGGATCCCCCCTAGTAGGATCTCCCTTCCACCTCATCCACCGTTTCCTCAACCATCCCTATCCTCCCATGCTTATAAAACCTAGCTCACCCCCCATGGGTTAAAAGAGGAAACTTATGTTGATGCACCTAAGTTCTAGCCAAATCTAGGGTGAGCATAGAGAGGACAAGTTGGAGCTTTGAGGATAAGACATGGCATGTGAGGAGGCATCACAACACTATGGCAATGATTGTAATCTCTCTTCTTTTATGATTAATGCAATTATGGTTCATTTCCCATAAAATGTTGTGTTATGATCACTCATTTTGTTATCGGATTCCTTAGCACTGATATAGAGTCGTAGATTATTTTTTGGTACTTTTAATCTTGTTTGTTGTTTGATGTGTTTATTTTAGGTACATCTATGGAGACCTAACACCATGGAAGGCTTATGTATCATACTGCAGGATAGATAAAAGACTCATTCCAGACATCTATCAACTCTAGGGAAAGTGCTTATCCTTGTTATCACTCATTTGTTCTAGACCTATACCATTCAGATCTAGGGAAACAGCTCTTGTCAACAGGAGTGATAATTTCCAGCAACAAATCTGGCGACCATACTGGGGAAGACATTCAACACTTCTGATCTTGCTTGGTTTTCAGTTCTTGTTAGTATTCCAAACTTCAACTTTTTCAGTGATCAGATCTACTAGTTTTCTAGTGATATTTTGTTTCAATTTAACCAGATCTGCTTAGATCTAAAACACATTTGCTTTCTATGATTAATTTTCCTGTGATTTTCATGATTTCATGCCAATTATATGACACTTAACTTTCTTGTTTTCACCCCTTTTTTGTTTTGAATCCTACAGGAGACGATGTGCTTTCAATAAGGACATTAAGCAGCGCCACCACGTATGCTCAGTAGACAATAGGTAGTGCCACCGCTCTGTTCCAATGGACAAAAGGCGGTGCCAAGGCGATAACACTCTATCGCCAACCTCCTGCAAGCGGTGCCAGGTAGGGTTTTATACCCCTATGATTTCAAGTATGAGTTGGTTTATTTTATAGATATGTTTTTGGCTTCATCGTTGAGTTCTTGACTACTAAATTTGAAATCTAAAAGTGGTAAAGGCTTGTTTTATTTTGTTTCAAAGAGATAGGTTGTTTTCATTTCTTCAGCTGCCTGCTATGCTTGGGTTTGGTTTTCGAAAGAGTACTTGGAAGTCATATAGTCAGATCTCTTATTACCGTTAGATCAGTTGAAAAGAAAGCTTTTTGCTTTTGGTTTCTTCATTATTATTCTTCATAGGTTAGTGAAAGATTCCTTTTGATTTTGATTAGAAGAAAAAATTTGAGATTGATCATAGTTATATTTTTGGATGAACCATTAGATCCTTTATTAGTTTGACAAACTTTTAAGCATTCATGTTTCTTCCCTTTCTTTATATGCTCTTTTCTCAACAACAAAAAATATCATGGTTTGAGTTAGGTATTTTCATATTTGAATGATTTTAAAATGAAGTTTAGTGTGCCAATAGTTGTAGCATCTTTATTTTTGGAAAAGAGATCTTAGTTCATTCATTGTCAAGTTTGGTTATTAGAAGTATTTTGTTTTCTTGCAATTTGAAAGATAGTTCAGTGTGATTGATTGGGATCCATTTGTTTGAGAAACAAAATTGAATCACTCTCTCCCTCTAGTAAGTAGGGCATAATCCAAAAGATAAAGTTAAAATTTGCATGATCATGTTGCATGGCTTTACTTTTCTGTGCACACCTCATGCATTCACCTAATCGTTCAAGATAAAATTAGCGCTAGTTCTAGATTAAAATCTTTAGTAACTTGAGTGATAAGTTATAATACGTGTTCCCACGTATATAAACATAGGATCTGGAGTTCTATTTCCCGCACTGCATCCTGGGGACTATGTGGTTCTTCCACGTACCGTTGGTATATCAAACGGCCTTTCGCATACCCTTGAGGTATATAGAAAGGTACTTCACGTACTCAATTGTATATAGGAAGGCCCCTTTCGTACGGTTGTGCATTAGACAACACTAACACGGATTTGAGCTCCCAAGTACCTTGCGTATATCGGGAGACCCCTTTAGGATACCTTAACCAACTCTGAAAATACCTTTTGGTCGTCTTGTTGGAGCAATACACCGAGAACAGCACTCAGGGAGCTACTACGCACATGTCATCCAGGTAGTCGGGTATTCAGCCAAGGTTACAGTCCCAATCCTCCTTGTCGCGTTTTACTATTGGACTTTGTGGTATATCGCGAGTTGCGAAGACTTGACAATCCTAGTGAGGAACCAACTTTTTATCAGCCCCTCTTATCACCTAATTTTGATTGTGACCTTTAGCTTGCATAGGAGTGGTTTTGTGTGTGATTCTAGTTTCAAACCCTAGGTTAGGATATTTACAAGCCAATATTCTGGCTGAGTTTTCTTTGAGACGATCTCGAAGAGTTCAGGGATTACCACCTGACTCTCCTCCTATTGTGGAAGAAAGTACCATGGAAGCCATTGACCAAGGTGCCACAGTTGATTCCCACGTGGAAGGGAATCCAACTGGGGAAGTTAGGGAAGGATTTACTACCTATGATAATCCCTTGGTCAAACAGCCTCCGATGGCTTATACTACCTTTCGTTTTCCAATGGAAGGTCATGTTGGTTCATCATATTGGGTAGCCAATCACCTGGCTGATGAAACCAGGGGGGCAGAGTTTGGCCCTAATGCTCCTTTATGGAGAACTTATTTAGGTCAAATGATTTCTAAATATGGGACTACTATAACTTCCTATGTTACTCCCATTGGAGCACCTTCATTGGATGAGTAATCCCTCAGGAGGCTCCAACCATCTATTGATTGTTTGTGTAACTTTCAAGAGAGCCTTGCGAACATCACTGCTTCGCCTCTTCCTCATCATATAGTCGTGTCTTATCTTTTACCCCGTCTCCTGGAAATAAACCTTCCTGGGTACCGTGCACTTTCGTCGTCTCAAAGAGTTCCTAATTTAGGATCACCGGCTCGAGGTTCAACAACTCATTATCTGGGTCAACCCTCTATACCTACTCCTTCAGTTCCAAATTCTGGTTCTTCCTCTGGTTCTCCCATATCTTCTACCGCTGGGGGGAAACCCCCAGCCCAAGTTGTTTCCATGATTAGCGGAGCTACTTCCAGTACAAGGCAAAACCATGTTGTAGGGAAACCAGCAGTTGTAGTTCCTTCCACAAATGCCAATGTGGTTATCCCTCCTTCTAGTACAAGTCAACCCTCGGGGGTACAACCTGCAGTTAATCAACCTTCTTGGGGATATACTTACCCAGGAAACCAACTACCTGTCAACAATGTGAATTATCAACCTAAATCTTCAAGGATGGTTTATCCTGGGATGCATTACCCCATAAACATGTTTACACAATGGGAGAAACATAATTGGCCATATATGCATGTGCCTGAAGGAACACCTCTAAATATTATTGGAGGTTACGGAGGGCCACCTTATGGTGGTCCACCTTTTGGAGGGCCACCTGGTGGAGGCCCACCTTTTGGAGGCCCATCTGGTGGAGGTCCACCTTCTAGAGGACCACCACTCGGAGTACCACCTTCTAGAGGACCACCATCGGGAGTTCCACCACTTGGAGGACCACCATCAGGAGGAACACCACCTGGAGGACCTCCTTATGTAGGGCTACCACATGGGGGACCCCCTCCACTTGGAGGAGGCCCTCCTCCTGGAGGTCCACCGCCATTAGGAGGATCATCTACAAATCCACTGCCCCAACAACCAGTGTATCAATCAACTTATGGTACAACTGGTATACAGATGCCATATCAATACTACTAGTATGTGTAACCCTAATTGACAACTTCCAATTCTGGAAACTTTGGACTTTCCCGACTTGTCCAAATTGATCAATGATCCCATCCAACATAACCCTTTCTGGCCTGCAATTCCATTTAAGTTACCATCAAACATTCTGAAGTTTGATGGAAATTAGGGAGAGGATCCCAAAAATCACATTATGGCATTCCATCTACGGTGTTCTTCTAACTCCTTGATGGATTATTCTATCCGTTTGAGCCTCTTCCAGCGAACTTTAACTCATATGGCTGCTAAGTGGTACATTGAGCTTCCGCAATATTCATTTGTGGGTTTCAATTCGTTAGCAACAATTTTTCTTACCCACTTCCAGCTACCTATCCATTACAAGACTGGTATGGATATTTTGACATCACTTCGTCAAAATACTTCCACCCATATATCAGATCATATTCATGAGTGGAGGAGATGACGAAGACTTATTAAATCTTTTATCCCAGACCAATTATTTGTTGATTGGTTCACGAAATCCTTATTGCCTCCCATTCCCTGTGATGTGCCTATGGGTGGTGTTGTCACTGAAGAGTAGGCTATTAGTAGGGCTCAATATCTGGACTTGGTTTATTCTCAGTTCAGAACTTTGTATGATCTAATTCCTTAGGCTCCTCATCCCAGCACAGACCCTGCCAAGCCACCTGTAGAAACTCTTGTTGATGGGGTTGTAGGTTCAATCCAACCCCCGTCGGCAGCAAAGCCTGCTAAGCAACATAGTAATTCTACCACTACTCCTTCTGCTACTACATTTTTTACCGAGGTGAATGTTATTGAAACTACGTAGACACCCGGTAATAAAATAAAGGAAAAGGTAAAAGTTAGGAAACTAGCAGGAGAACCCCAAGACTACAACCTCAGAGAACGACAACAAAGGAAAAAGGAAGGATAAGTATCCTTTCCTACTGTGTGGTGGTGACCACTTCACGAAGGAGTTCCCTCATCGTGAAGAAATTAATAAGTTTTTAAAAAGTAACCCTACACCGACGGTACTTACCAATCCTTTTTCATCTCAACAGCAGTTGATTGATCACATGTCTTCACAAGGAACCTCTAATTCTACTGAAGACATTCGAATGATGTCCATTGAAACAATTAGCGTGACCACTCGTAGTCAGACATATGACAAACCAACAGAGTAGAAGGATGAAAATGCTTCTTCTAAGAAAGTTCCTTCCACAAGTTTTTCTCCTCCTCCTCTATCTAATGGCCCTCTTATGATTGAGAAACCTAACCTCGACTTGATTTTACGCCAATGTAAGAGTACTCTCCAAAAATCCGTATTCAATTCAAATTCTCGAGCTGCTCAATTCTACCACGTTGTTGAATATTTAGCTCAAGCACCTTGCACTATGTCTACTCTAGAGGTCCTCCAAAGTTTCCCTACACAACGCAAAAATCTGTTGACGGTTTTAGGGGCCTTAGATTCGGATAACTCTAATTTGATTCACTTTAATGTGAAGAATTACAAGTCCATATTACCTCACTTGCTTGACTTTCAAATCATGACCAAAGTAGTTGGGAGAAAGGTCCGTTGGACCATATTGGACAAAGGGGATTCCACCTCAATATTGTTTGTGTCTTGCTGGAGGTCCATTGGTTCTACCGAACTTACGAAGTCACCCACAACTTTGAAATATTTCGACGGATGAGGTTTCCAACCTCATGGTCTATTACCGGCCCTATCAATCGAGCTAAGGGGCAAGACGTTTCCATTCAGGTGGAGGTAGTCGTTGTTCCATTAGATTATAATCTATTATTAGGGAGAAACTGGTTTTATGCTATGACAGTTGTCTCTTCAACAGTTTTTCCTACTCTCCAATTCCCTCACTTAGGGAAGATTATAACTATTGTCCAGCTTGATTTTGTTCGCCTGATGTTACTGCCCCTACTGCAAACAATATTCCTATGCTAGGGAAATCCCCTCTACCTTATCAATCGGTTGGGGTAGGAATTTTGAAGGATTCAACTCTTATGGGTGTGTTTCCCTTGACCCCTCCTAGTAAGGAAATGGCAATGGTGAATATGATATCCATGACCGGCCACATTTCTAAAGGTAAAGAAGTTGTGCAAACATCTTCTCTAAGTCCTCATGAAGCAGTTTACGATGCCATACAATTTGTTTCTGATGTAGATTATGATGATCTTTATCTGGTGGCATCAGATACTTACCACCTACCTTACTGGCTAGAACGCTCTCTCCCCACTTTAGACTATCTCTCGTAGACTTTTCCATCGGACGAGTCTATTATGGAGATCATGAGTATGGATGAATCTGTACGGGAATATCATCACCATAGATCATCTTTCCTTCCCAATGCCAATTCGGTAGACTATGATTTTGTCTCTCATTAGAACTTATATTGTCAAAAATCCTCAAACGCCTGTATTTTTACTAGGCATTGATTCTGAAGGAAACCTTTGTAACATTACCTAGATGAATCTCATTGACATATTAGTGAATCCTGGAACTATTGAGCATGTTCATGTAGGCCAAAACTGTTCAACTAAATAAACTGAAAAGTATAGAGCTTTGTTGAAAGAGTTTCAAGATTATTTTTCCTGGACGTATGAAGAAATGCCTGGAATCAATCTGTCAATCATTGTACACGAAATTAAGACTTATCCCAGGGCAAGACCATTTCGACAAAAACTATGTCAAGTCCATCCTAGGAAGGCTGCGTCCATCAAAGCCAAAGTTGAGAAACTTCTCAAACGTGGTTTTATTTATCTCGTACCACTGACTGAGTGGGTATCTGATATTGTCCCTGTAGCTAAGAAACATGGCACTATTAGGATTTGCATCGATTTTCGAGATTTGAATAAATATTTTCCCAAGGAAAAATTCCCTACTCCACATATCGATCAAATCATTGATAATTGTGCTCAAAGCGCCATCTTGTCATTTATGGATGGCTTTTTCGGCTATAATCAGATAGAAATTTTACCCGCCGACTAGCATAAGATGACATTCATTTTTCTGTGGGGAACCTTTGCCTATCGTAAGTTACCCTTTGCTTTGAAAAACGTCGGAGATACATTCCAGCGTGCCATGTCCTATGCTTTTCACAATATTAAACATATTTGGGAACCGTATATGGATGACCTCCCTACTCATTCAAAACAACGAGAGGACCATCTAGGGCATCTTAGGGACATTTTCCTTCGATGTCGTCATTATAATATTCGGCTCAGTCCACACAAGTGTGTATTTTGTGTTGAGACTAGACGTCTTCTTGGCTTCGTGGTTTCCAAAGATGGCATCTAGATAGATCTTTTGAAGATAGCTTCTATTTTGGCCTTACCCGCCCCGATTAATATTACTAAACTCCAAAGTTTGCAAGGGAAGGCAAACTTTCTTCATCATTTTGTATGCAACTTTGCGGAAAAAACTCATGGCTATATGCGTCTCCTTAAGAAGGACACTCCGTTCTTTTGGGATGACCACGCCCAATGAGATTTTGATAATTTGAAACATGCTCTGACACATTCATCAGTGTTGCACCCCCCAAATTATTCAAAAGACTTTATGTTTTATGTTGTTGCCTACACTACTACCATTGGTATGGTTCTAGTGCAGGAGGATCTCAATGGCCAAGAGCATGTGATTTATTACTTGAGTATGAGTCTTCTTGACTCTAAAACTTGTTATTCATGTGTGGAGAAGCTAGCTTTAGCTACGGTCATCGCTGTGCAAATATTTTTTCACTACATTTTACTACGCACCATAATTGTTCTCGCTGATCAGAACCCCATGTATTACATTTTCACTCGTCAAGTACTAGGGGGCAAGTATTCTCGTTGGATCGTCATCCTACAGGAATTCGATCTCGATTTTTCTAAGGCTACTTCTAAGAAGTCCTTAGTTTTCGTGGAGTTAATGTGTGACCTTCCCCGTGCTCTCATGGAAGTTGAGCCCAATTATTCATTCTGGAATGAATTAATGTTCTTGATTAGCACAACTGATTTGTGGTATGGATATTTGATCATCTATCTCTAGACCCAAAGGTTTCATCCTGATATGTCCCATGACGATCATTGACACATCCGTCACTACGCGAAATATTACCTCATTTTAAATGACACGTTATATCGTCGTGGTATTGACTTCGTTCTTCAACAATTTCTTACACATGAAGAGGTTGAACAAGTCTTAAATGACTGCCACTCCGGAGCATGTGGCGATCATCTTTCTGGGACGATCATCTTTCTGGGATGGATACAACTCAAAAAATCCTTCGTGCTAGCTATTTTTGTCATCAATCTTTCAAAGATTGTCTTGAGGCAGTTAAAAAATGCCCACCATGTCAACTTTTTTATCCCAAAAGCGCACCCATGCTGCTCCTTTACACCTCATCATTTTTGTTGTCCCTTTCGCCAAATGGGGGATAGATTTTATGCATTGTAAGCCTACCTCAGTCGGGGGGCATGGTTACATCATCGTAGGCGTAGATTATTTTACAAAATGGGCTGAGGCAATGCCTACATATGCAGAGGAAGGCATGACTATCGCCCTCTTTCTTTTTAATCATGTGATAACTAGGTTTGGAGTTCTGCAAGCCATAGTCACTAATCACGGATCTCATCTCCGTAATCAGATGATGGTTGAGTTGAGTGCTAATGGGGTTTTCATTATGAAAACTCAACTCCTTGTTATCCGCAAGAGATCACAAATCCAATTGGAATTTAACTCTATTCTCTGCATTATGGGCTTATAAAACTTCTGTTAAAACAACAAATTGTTTCACATCATTCCAATTGGTTTATGGATTGGAAGTTGTCCTACCTATCGAATGCGAGATCCTATCACACAATATTGCAATAGAGCTTCTCCCAGACACTTCTGTCGAAGAATAACATTTTTTGTACTTGACAAACCTTGATGAAAATAGAAGAGATGATGCCTTGGATAATGAGGCACATAAAAAATGTGTTAAGGATCAGTACAATAAATCCATTCAACCTCATGTATTTAATGAATGTGACATGGTTCAGACCTACAATCAGAAGCACGACAAACTTGGAAAGGGGAAGTTGGAATATATGTGGTACGGTCCCTACATCATGAGTAAAGTCTTAGAGAAAGGTGCCTATTAGCTTGTAGATTATGATGGGAAACCTTTCGGGCAACCTCATAATGGGTTCTACCTGAAAAGGTACTATGCTTGAAGTCATTCTATTATAGTACCTTGTATATATGTATATTGATTGAATTTTTGGTGTGGTTTTAGTATTTCAATATGGTTTTGAGTTTTTGTCAATACTGTTTATACCATGTTTTGGTTATGTAGATCAAATGTCTTTTTATGGTTTTGTTGATGGTGCTTTCTGTCATACCCTAAACCTTGCTTTAGTTGCCTGGGTTTTGTATTCCCCAACTCATGATCTAGTCATTTGAGGAGTGGTTTGTGTAGGTCCAGCCACAAATAACATAGTTGAGTACCATGCAATAATAGTTTTGTTAACTGAGGCTGCATCTCGGGACATTTATCACTCGGTAGTATTCATGGACTCACAGTTAGTGTTTTTTCACTTGAATCATGTCTATGCCATCCGAAACCCTACACTCCTCCGTCTTTTTTGAAGAGCGCGTTTATTGGAAAGATCATTTGAATATATTACTTATAGGCATATTCCTAGGTCTTGTAACACTATTTCAGACTCATTGGCCAATTACATTTTGGATTGGTATATTACCCACACATAACTATTTATAAATAAAACATGGTCCATTGTAAATAAAATAAACAGTAAAAAGACATTAAAAACTCATATAAATATCATTTTCCATTTGAAAACATATAAGCCAGTGTAAATAAGTCTGTATATATATATATATATATATAAAGTGTTTTGCAAAAAATATGGTCACGTGACCCTGACTGAAGCACACTAGATTTCAAATATACAACATGGAAAAAATCACGAAGCTAGATAGATTTCAGTGTCTACATCATGTAGGGTAACTATTGATGCTCATGGTAACACATGATGGCTCTCGCTACCCTCCGTAGCAAGCGGCTAAATCGACCGACACTCCAGCTGTATGTCTCACGTACCTCTTGGGGAGGACATATATGGAAG
The DNA here is from genome assembly GCA_001517045.1 of Pseudotsuga menziesii. NCBI lineage: Eukaryota > Viridiplantae > Streptophyta > Pinopsida > Pinales > Pinaceae > Pseudotsuga > Pseudotsuga menziesii. Next base: position 178,275 of record LPNX010071757.1, on the reverse strand, counting down.
CATCTGAAATGTCAAGAGTTACCCAGTTGAGGTTTTCCTCCAACTCGGTCAACTCATCATCCCATGCGTGCACAAAGCGGGCTCCTGCTTGCCTGTCAATCGGGGAGGATCCTCCAGGTCGTGCATCTCCTATATCTGCATGAAAATTTCGAGTCTCGATATCATCCGTAAAAAATTATAAAACATAAAATGCAAAAATAATCAATGTCTTGAGTATTCTTCTTACCAATATCGCCCCATTGGGCACCTACCGGTAAGGGTAGATCAAGGTCTCCCTTGAATTCAGTACCAGCATAAGCATAATCCTCAACCATGAGGAGTTGGTCGTCCAACCAACGCAAAAATGTGCTCCCATACTTGACCTTGGCTCTGCCGCCACCAGTGCGGGCCATGATCTCTACCCACCGCAACATGCGAGGGTCTCATGCTCGCATCTCGGTAAAATATACTTGCGGCCTCAAGTGAGGTACCCACTCGAAGAAGAAGCATGCCAAGATCATCCCATAACCAAACTATTTCAACTCTCCTTGTTGACACTTTGTTAGTTGCTCCTTGAATACACTCAATAAGGATTCAACCCAGTTAAAGATCATAGGTGCCATGGCCTCTAATGCATAAATCATATGTGCACAGGAAGCCGGATGAGCCCCTCAGATCCCTGCAACCCACTGCATTTTGAAAAAAACTATCTGGAGAGGAAAATCCATCACCTCTTTGATTGGAATCTTTTTCCTAAACATTTGAGTGCCTGGAAAATAGTGGCGATCTATGAGTTCCTGTGTTGTGACATCTCCTCCCCGAGGACCTGTCAATGAGATAGGAGCCCCGTGCCTGGATAATCATGTAAGTAAGTAGATGTCCTATACTTCCACAGTAAGAACATGGGCCCCCACCTCAAAGTACTGCTGCTCTAGGTTCCACATTCTTAATATATATTCCAGTAGTCTCGCATGAGACTTCATACTTCAAACATGGAAAAATTTCAAGAGGCCACAACCTCATAGAGCGTCTATAGAGCCGACATCTGTTTCAACCCTCGCATCATCATCATCATGTTGCCTCTCCTTCCACACAACCATTTTGATCAAAATGACCTGCAAAAAATCAAAATTGAAGTATTAGAATGCATTACCAACCATCAAAAATACTTTAAAGACATTCTTTCAGCTTGGTCGTTCATCATTTGGGAGCATCCCGCCGCACCGCCTTTTTAGGCATGAAAAAGGTGGTTTTGCTCAGGCACCGCCTTTCCCACAAAGGCAAAGAGCGTTACCCGATGAGAGAGTTTAACCCTAGGGTAAAAATCTCAAAAGCCCAAAAAATGTGCATGGAAAGGGAAAAAACAACCATGAGAATGCTAGGAATTGTTTAGACTCTTACCTGGAACAGACGAATCGAAAAACGAACGGTTGATGGCTCCAGAATCTTTGCCTGAAGTTTGCACACAAAAGCTCCAAATAGCTCTCCAACTAGGTAAATAGTGAAATGGTATGTCTTTTTACTATTTCATTGGTTTTTATATGAAATTTTTTAGGGTTTATTGCATTATTTTAATCCTTTAAATTATTTTATTAAAAAATGTCCCTTTACATAGTCATAAAAAACTAGTTTTTAAATATTTTGGAGATCTAATAGTCTTTTATAAGTTTTTGCAGGGATGAAAGTCAAAAGTTTTGGTTATGAGTGAGTTTGTTTTTTACTTTTTTGTACTTCCATAAAAATGGAAAAAGTCGTCAAGCGCTGATTTTGACATTTTGGTCTTGCTCTTTAAACCCAGTACCAAAGTTTCGAGTCAACTTTTGCTTCTTTTCGGGCTCATTAAACTCCTTCATCATGAAAATAAACCCTAGTGGAGTCTTCTTTAAGCTCTTTTTGGACTCCTTAAATGTGAAAATATCATTGAGTAAACTTGTCTTCTTCATGCTCGTAAAAGTACTTGAAGAGTCGTCTTTCCGACGGTAGTTTACCCCTTTTTTGGTTCGGATTGACTAATTATGAAAAAAGAATACTCTATTTGATTTCAGCTAGAAGAGTTCTTTGGGGCATTATTTTATATTTTTTCGGGCCCTAGGGACTAAATCATAGGAAATCAGACTTTTTGGAGTCTTCTACCGTTTTCGTTCAGGCTCTCTAAACATGAACAATATCAAGTTAACTTTGAATGGACTCGTTAAATTAAACACTAAGAGGCCCTCTTTTGGGAACGAACCCCTCCTTTCCTTATGAAACATATGAGAATGGACTTATCTTAGGATAAGCTATAAAGAGTGTTTGTTACCCTCTTTGAACTCGTAAAAATGAAAAAGAGGCACTCATCGATCATGATGGGGAAATTAAGGGAAGGGAGCTATTATTTCATTTGCAATAATGGTAGTTATTAGTCACCTTTGAACATGGCACTTGTTTGCATTTTCATTCAATCAATCGGGTATTCAGCTTGCTTCCAAGTCAATCCACTTTCATGAGTCATGTCACTCATTTGAGTTTTTCAATGAATGCATCGTCTACCCTCGCATTATGTCTTGGTATCCGCTTGGTCAAGTCAATGATGCTAAGTCTTCGGTCGTGCCACCCAATGTTTTCAAAGGAAAGTCATCTTGAGAGTTTACCTATGCAGTCAAAACAACCTTTGTATCAGTGCCTTTGAGTCAGTCCTATGGTTACATCATACTTAAAATTCTAGAACTTTGTTCCAAGTTTCATGTGATCGATGTGGGATTCATCATGGCCCTCCTTTGACTAGACTGTTCCTGTCTACTTCATCTCATCATCCAAGAATTAATCTTAGAAACAAAAAACATAGTACCTTGAGATCTGTATGCATCAATGACAGATTCTCTCTCTTTCGACACGGGCTCACATCATTGACCTTTGATCGAAATATTCAACTGAGTGTTCAATGACAAATCATCTATTCACACTCGGGAGATTGTACTGTGGTACCTTGGGAATCATTGACATCAATGGTGATCTCCCTCACACTTGTTAACGGTTCTCAGCATTGATTGGTAATCAAGTGGTTTCTACCATGTTCGATATCAAGACATTGTAATCACATGGATAGAATCGTACTTTGTGGAAGACGAGACAAAGACCCTGGGTATTTGTTAAGCACTTTTGCTTTCCCCAGGTTGCGATGGAGTATTTGTATGAGTCCTAGCATGGATCCACATTTGTATGGTCATGGTTGTGCTCAAATTTGTGTTCATTTGACATATAGCTACATTGTATGGCTGGTAGTTATGTCCAAGGTTGAGTTTCTTTCACATCGGTCTACGTTGTATTCTAGTAGCCATGATTATTCATCTCTCTCATGGGTCTGCCTTGTATTGGTCTGCAGCCATGATGAGGAGTCATTTGGATACGAGTCAAAAAGTGTTGATATATTGCAGAAAGGTTGGGTTGATGATGATCTCCGATCAAGCGATTTCTTGCCTCGAAGTGATAACTTGTTCTTACAAATCTCTCACCTATCATATCCCTCTAGCCTCATGCTTTGGGGGGAATTTTGTTACACACAATTCTCGTCACCATCATGTATTGAGAACCAAAACACTAGAAATTGCCTCAATTGCTTAAGCAATGAAGTTGGACACTGACCAGAAATCATACCTTCATATTTGTGTCCACCACCGCTTCTGCCTTTTATGCAATAAGTGTTACCCTCTTCAGTAACGCCTCTTGTCTCTTGACAATGAGCAGTGCCGCCGCCTTTACCCTTTGATCAATAATCAGTTCCGCCCTGGTAATGCTCTGTCTCCATAGTGAAAGAGTGGTGCTCAAATTTTAATGGAAAAAAGAGAAGATTCACAAAGCTTCTCGAAGGAAAGATTCATGGCACCCTCATCCCTACATTTGTGGACCACCTAGACTCGAGATCCCCCCTAGTAGCATCTCCCTTCCACCTCATCCACCATTTCCTCAACCATCCCTATCCTCCCATGCCTATAAAACCTAGCTCACCCCCTATGGGTTGAAAGAGGAAAGTTATGTTGTTGCACCTAAGTTCTGGACAAATCTAGGGTGAGCATAGAGAGGACAAGTTGGAGCTTTGAGGACAAGACATGGCATGTGACGAGGCATCACAACACTAAGGCAATGGTTGTAATCTCTATTATTTTATGATTAATGCAATGATGGTTCCTTTCCCATAAAATGTATTTTGTTATGATCACTCATTTTGTTATTAGATTCCTTAGTCACTAATATAGAATTGTAGATCATTTTCTGGTACTTTTAATCTTGTTTGTTGTTTGATGTGTTTATTGCAGGTACATCTATGGAGACCTAACACTGTGGAAGGATTATGCATCATACTGTAGGATAAATAAGAGACTCATTCTAGACATCTATCAACTCTAGGGAAAGTCCTTATCCTTGTTATCACTCATTTGTTCTAGACATGTACCATTCCGATCTAGGGAAACAACTCTTATCAGCAGGAGTTGAGAATTTCCAGCAACAAGTATAGAGAAGAAGAATAAGGTGGTGGCCTCCGGCCACAGAGAGGAACCAATACTGTTGAATTTGATACCAAAAATACACCTGCATTAAAATAATAAGAGATAATGGGTGATACTAGCCTAAGAACTCCTACATATGGAGGTAGCACGTGTATGAAAGTGTCATATCACAAGAATCAACTCATATGTCCATCAAATAGATGTTGAAGAGAATGGTGATCATGAAGTAAAACCAAAAACCAACATTAATACTGGATCAATATAGCCCCATGATAAGAGTAGGATGCTCAACTCCACTTCACCAATGCCTTGGATACATAGATGCAGAAGGGGGCCATCACCCAATTATTGCCAAGGGAAGCATCACCCAAGATTTAGGAAGCTAAAGCTTTCCTCACATAACCAACAAATCCATAACCATGCATTTTCGATTTTCCTTTGCCTCCCTTTATACTTGAGAAGTCTCCAATACCATGGGCCAATGAAAGCCATGTTCCAAAATCACCTTAGCCAATACCATGGAAAAATACAATGAAACACCCTAAAACCATGCACTAGGTAATTATGTCTCCATTAACTGCATGAGGGCACCCTCTAACCATTCTGTCTTTCATAAATGCACCCTCTAACTTCCTTAACCATTTCCCTTTGACCCAACTAATTAGCCATTTTTCTCCAATTGGATATAATTATTATTTTGACTTATTTCTCCATTAATCTAATATTTGCCTTAGCAAATAATTATAATTTTTTAGCTTTAATAATATTATTAGCTAATTCTCCAATTTAATCACAATAAATTATTTCTCCTTCATAAATTCGAATTGGGACTTCTTGTGGTCACATTGCCCAGTAAATTCCTTAGGAAATATTATTAGGCTCCATTTAATTTTAATTGTGCCTTAGGAACCATACTTCGGCATTTTCCCCATATAGGTCACTATTAATAATTTTTAATATTTTTTCTAAGGTGACTTAGGCAATTTTTAAAACATGAAAAATATGGGGACAAGTCCTCACCTCCCAAATTTGCTTGTCCTTAAGCAATGAAGAAACCATAGAGAAATACCATTACTGTTGATGTATTTGTAACTTTGGAATCTATTCACTTCTATATTTCTTATTGTATTTCATTATACCTTGATGGAGATGTTTGTTCCTCCGATAAGGAGAGTCATTAATATAATAAAGTCATGTAAAGTCATTGAGGTTAAGCCTCCATTGAAAGTCGGGGTAATAGTCCCCACAATTGAGTTGAGATTAACCCTCCATTGTAAGTCGGGGCAATAGTCCCCACACTTGAGAGGTATTAGGGTTATTAGATTCTCCTAATGAGTTCGGCCCTGTAGAGTAATTGTCAAGTGGAAAAATAGTATAAATAGAGAGTGAGACTCTCTATATGACACACACTCACTCAAATGTAGCGCATGAGTGAGAGAGGAGGAGCTCGCACAAGTGAGAGAGAGAATAGTTGTCGGAGATCTTCTTTGTGTTTTTGGGTTTTACTTTTTCTATTAGTACTCATTCATCTCTAAGTAAGTTGTATGGTTTTCTCCTTTATGGTTCCCTGAGGAAAACTCTTTGTGTCTCTTGTCTCTTGTGATTATCGTTGTGCATGTTATTCTCTCAGATAAGATCCTAGATCATATTGATTAAATGATAAAAATCTAACATAGTAGCAGAGACTCTCTAAAACAAGACACTATGCAGCTGTAGAAGCTAGTGCTTCTTACTTTTTGGGTCTCTCTCCACATATCATCAGCAAAAGGAGGCTAGGCTAACTCTCCATTGAAGGGTGCATCTTTCTATCGAAGCAAAATTTGACTCCAAGAATTTTCAATTTTTGACCTGTCACTGCTGTGGGAAATTAGGGGTTTTAACATAAGAGGAATTTTTGAGTGATCCCAGCATAGGATTTCTCTCCTCCACAAAATTGAAATTTAGATACCAAGATTGAATTTTTTGGTTGGGTAGAACTCCAGGAAAGTCAAACCCTAAAAGACTAAAACTAGTCATTTTGGTGCATTCACTATATCTAGAGATTGGAGAAGGATTAGGAGCCGAAACTTTTACAGGTCGAAGATAAATTCCTTATGTAACTTGTGTACAATTTTTGTCCTTAGATTCACTATATTCTAAGATATATGATTCCTCCAAAATCAGGGTTCCAACCTCTCCCAGGATTCATCCCTAAACATGACACCTAGGAAGAATTGCTATATCTATGGCTATGATTGTCCAAATGGAATTTATCAAGATGTTCTATATAGGGCATGGAATATAATTTATTTGGTAAAATTTTTAGACCCCAAAGGTGAAACAGTGGCATGTGTCAATCCGTACAAGTTCGTTATCCTGAACAGTCCCAAAAACAGTCACCTTGGGAAAATCCGAATAAGTCCCAATTGGTGAAACCATTTTTGCTCAAACCTACGGCGTTGGAAAGAGGACACATGAGGATACCTCATTTCAAAGTTTCAAACATAGAGGAGTAGTACTTTTGGATATATCGAAGAAACAATATCAGGCAATTTTGTAGAAGAAATTGAAGAAAACTAGGGCATCAGATATTTTGCAGTTCTGATCACAGTTTTGGGAAAATGAGTATGTTGCTTAGATCGCCTTGAGGAGGTGCATAATTTAATCCAATCAAATATGAACAATTCCAAGCTTTGAAAATTAGGGTTTCTCTGACAAATCCTAGATCAGCCAGCTCTGGAACCAGGACGAACACCTCAAATCGGTAAGATCTAATATTTTACTATTTACATTTGAGGTTCTCATTTCAAAATGACTAATCACACCATCTTGATGACAATATTGGTGAAGTGGAAAGCTTCCAAGTATGGAAGTATAGGAACTCCATGATCCTTGAAAAAATTGACTTAGATCAGTATTTCAGTAAGGAAGTTCTAGGAGCCAGAGGGAATGAGGCTAAGGCTAGAGCCAAGAGAATCATTGTAGGTTCTATTAAAGATCATCTCATCCCTCATGTGTCATCCTTGAAGAGACCAAAAGGAAGTGTTCGATGCTATGAAGAAGCAATCGAAGAAGAATAAGATATTGTTATAACCACCTTGAATAGGCCTCCAAGGATCATGGAATTCATTCATTCAAGGAATGTGTGCCAGAAGGAAGTGATTACCTTCAGCAGAATCTAGGAAGAATGCACACAAGAAGAAGCTCGACTCATAATAATAGAAGAGAAGATGGGAGCAATTGAAGATCAAGCTCTCACAAATATCCCTCAAGCGATGAGGAATATGTAGGACTCAATTCTTGAAGAACCTCTCATCCATATTAGCATTTGGATAAGAAATGATGATGTTATGAATGAAGAAGATGATGAAACTAAGGGCTCGAGAAGGAGTCTACCCACGAAACAAATAAAGATAAGTATTTTAATTGTCTTTTCCTATATATCTAGTTATTTATATGACATTGTTTAGTTAGTATGCATGATAGAATGGTTTCATTAATGATAGTATACTACTAATATGCATGTGATGGGTAAGTAGACCATGGTGCTATACAACACTCCATTGCTACTTATCTAGAATGAAACCTCTTTGATGATATATTGGATTAGTGCACAATCTCAATGATATCATGGTAGAGATGGAAGGCATCTATAAAGTTTTCGTGAGATATGGATGAATGTTGTATTGGCTAAAATAGTTGCATGATTATATATTTATGCATAAGAATTTGCCATTATGAATATGCCTTATGAAATGTGTCTAACTATATGACTGGTGCATTTGACTTGTAGGAAAGATCACGTACAATCGCCTATAAGAAAAGAAGGATGAGACTTGTGCCGAAGAACAAGGTGATGACAATTCAGAAGAGAAACTTAAATATTCCCTGGTTGAAGCTTCCATAGAGAAAGAAAAAGCTTCAAAAGAATATAAATGAAGAATAGGATGATGATACTTCAAGAGGCCTAAAACATACTCTAGTTATGTTGAGCGACATCATTGATGCAAATTGTTCCAGCTATGAAGAAGGAGTAAAGAAGAAAGGGAAGGAAAGTACCAGTTCAAGAAGAATGATGTCTAGGATGCAGTATTGAGACCTGAAGGGAAGTCCATAGTGTCTTCCATATGGATCTACAAGATCCGGCATGTAGTAAATGGCAACATCATGGGATGCAAGGAAAGATTAGTAGCAAAGGAAGCTACTTGCCACTCCAGTACATAATCTTTCAATACATAGAGTACGAAAGGTAGAGGAAGAATGATGCTTCGTTTCGGAGGGAGTGGCTGCAGAAGATCCCAAATTTTGACATGGTATGATAGGATGGATAGATTACTGATGGCTCTAGGATTTACTAAGAGTAAAGCGGATTCCAACCTTTTCTTCAAGGTTGAAGGCGAAAGACCAATGATGCTCCTGTTATATGTCGATGACCTGTTCCTGACAGGAAAATAGGAACTCATTAGAGATGCAAGAAGGATACTTGTTGTTGAGTTCGAGATAAAGGACTTGGGTATGATGCACTAATTTCTAGTCATGGAGGTGTGGCTGAATGCAAATGGAATTTCCTTTGGGCAAGGGAAGTATACAGTGGAGATCCTGAAGAGGATCGGAATGATGGACTGCAAGGCCATGGCCACACCTATGGAATTGAACCTTAAGTTATTGATTGATGCTTCATTAGAGACGGTTGATGCCACGATGTATCATCAGATGTTTTGTTCATTGATGTTCTTGACGGATCTGAGACATGCTCACCTAGTTGCAAAGCATGTAGTGAGGTACCTAAAGGGTACAGTCGATTATGGGCTCAAGTATGATACAAATCAGAAGACTAACCTACATGGTTATGTTGATTCGGATTAGTAGCGCCACTAAGAAGAAGAGCACCTTGGGTTGCTTCTTTAGTTTGAGATCCAGTATGGGCTACTGGTTTGGCACGATGGAGTTTTGAATGGCGCTGAGTATAGCTGAGGCAAAATATGTTGCCACTTGCTCAGTTATTTGTGAGGTAGTATGTTTCTTTTGAAAACTACTATTTGATTTGATTAATATAACTTGAATTTTTGTATGATGCAGAGAGGAGCAGTGAAGCTCCAGTTTGTGATCCAGATCGAGATCTCTCAAAAGAGGGAGTTATAGCATAGCCGGTGAGACAGGTTGTTTGAGCATAAAATCCTGATGAAGCTTGTTGGTTGCTCAGATGTAATCAGTCCTGTAGGTTGTCCTCAGATGTAATCAGTCCTAGAAAAGCTCGCAGGTCATCCTTGGAAGTAATCATCCCTAATGTGATTCTATGCTAGAAATGGACATATTGAAGTTTGAATACTTCAGAGAGAAGCTTGGTGTTCTCCAGATCGAGGTTCCTTCCAAGGGGAAGTGATGAATCCGCGAGCCTTTCCGACATGGTGGCAAGTTGGGCCTCCCATGGTCAATTATAAGTGTTGAGCCTTTCTGACATGGTGGCAGGTTGGGCCTCCCATGGTCAGATGTAAGTGCAAAGCCTTTCCCTGGATGGTAGATGGTGTGTCCTACCATGGTGGTGGATGTAAGTGCAGAGCCTTTCCCCGGATGGTAGATGGCATGTCATACCATGCCGATGGATGTAAGTGCAGAGCCTTTCCTCGGATGGTATATGGTGTGTCCTACCATGCCGGTGGATGTAAGCGCAGAGCCTTTCCATGGATGGTAGATGGTGTGTCCTACCATGCCGGTGGATGTAAGCGCAAAGCCTTTCCATGGATGGTAGATGGTGTGTCCTACCATGCTGGTGGATTTAAGCACAGAGCCTTTCCATGGATGGTAGATGGTGTGTCCTACCATGCCGGTGGATGTAAGCGCAGAGCCTTTCACTAGAGGGTAGATGGTGTGTACTACCATGCCGGTGGATGTAAGTGTTGGTCCTTTTTGACACGGTGACAGGCTAGGCCTCCCACGGTCAGATGTAAGTGTTGGGCCTTTTCGACATGGTGGCAGGTTGGGCCTCCCATGGTCGGATATAAGTGTTGAGACCTACATCCAACATGAAAAAGGGTTGGCTCTGTAGAACTTCCTATGACGAGTAGAATTGGGAGATATCACCATTTGCTCGAGATAGAGTGAGCAGTGATGATGATCCATCTTTGATGATGATCCCGCTTTGATGATGATCTATCTTTGATGATGATCCAGCTTTGATGATGATCTGGCTTTGATGATGATCCAACTTTTGATCCAGCTTTGATGATGATTCAGTGATGAAGACTTGTGTTGATGAATTGTGTCAAAAGAATACCTTCCTAGTTAAGAGGGAATGTTGATGTATTTGTAACTTTGGAATGTATTCACTTGTATATTTCTTATTGTATTTCATTATACCCCGATGAAGATGTTTGTTCCTCCAATCAGGAGAGTCATTAATACAATAAAGTCATGTAAATAATTGAGGTTAACCCTCCCTTGAGGTTTCTGGAATATTGATGTGATTTCTCTCAAGGAGAGAGGTAGCTTCATCAAGCTTCTTATTCATGCAGGCATGTTCATGGTGGAAGCCCTTCCTGTAGTATGAACACTTGACTTTTTCCTTTCCATGATGCCCTTTTCCTTTGTTCTTCCTTGAGTCGGAAGACTCGTCATGCTGTTGGTTTTCAACTTTAGGCTTAGGAGCTTCGAGTTTAGTTTTTGGGTTTTTATGCTGCTTTCCTTTACCCTTCAGATTTTTGGGCCTTGAGACATGGAGGGCTTGATCACGGAAGGATTTGATGATCCCCATCTGGACAAGCTTATCATGTTCACTTGTTAGGGACTTAATGAAGGCATTGCGTGTAGGCATCTTCCATCTAGGGGTTGTGAGCTTCCCTGCACAGAATGTAGAGACAAAAAATGAATAATCAGCTCCAAGTTTGGAGAGTATGGCGAGGATGAGCTGATCATCCTCTTTCTCCACTTTGCATTGCTTCAACAGTACGACAATGTGCTTGAACTTTCTGAAAAAGTCATTCAAGGTCTCGAAATTGGAGGGATGGAGAGACATCAATTCATTTTCAAGCTGGTAAACTCTCAAATCATCCTGCTTTCCATACAGGGCTTCCAATTTGTCCCAAATTTCTTTTGGAGTCTTCAATCCCAAAAGATGGAAAAGAAGATCCCGGGAAACTGAGAGGCACAAGAATTTGAATGCTTCATCCTTCTTGTTCAAGAATCTTGATTTGTCTATTGCAGAACCAGGCTCTTCTTCAGTGTCCATGGTGACTCTATAGAGTCCTCTAGAGTGCAGCTGGATCTCCATGTCTCCTTTCCATGAGTGGAAATTGAACGAAGTCAAAAGATCTATTGAGGAGGCCATCTGAATCTGCTGGAGTGAATGCTTCACCTGTAGAAAACATGAAAATCACAACAGAAAGGGCAATGTAAGGTCGGACAGCCTGCACATTTTAGGATTTCATCACACCCAACATAGTCAATCAAGCAAGCTTGATCAACAAGTTCTTTACTTGGGGTATTAAGTGGTAAGCCTTAGCTTTTGGTGCAGTGCTGGATTTTTGAGCTATTGCTCAATTTTCATGCAAAAATCTGTCAAAAAGCTTGTTTTTGAGAGATTGAGCTTCGTCCCGCCGTGAGCTCTGATACCATAGTAATCTAGGGACTCAAGCACAGCCTCATAAAATATTAATAACAATAAGATATGAAAATGGTGTAATTGTGCTACAAAATGAGTAGTTGCTCTGTATATTCACACAAAGAATGAGTAATACAATACAAGATCATTCTACAAGCATGAATGACAAAGCAATTCGAATCCCCAAGGAGGTCATTCAAACTGAATGAGTGAGTCTAGCTTAACTGAATGTAAGCCATAGTCAACACTCTAGTTAACCACTGATCAAAACCCTAATTGACTCAACTGAGCCCTAACTGAAGTCAGAGTGCAATAAATGACTGAGTCTAACTGAAAGTAGGTCAGACACATGTCACAACAAACCAACCAACAAATGGTAGCGCTTCAATGACTCCAATGAACCTCGATGAGGTTAACTGAAGTGCAACTAAACATTAGAAGTGGTTGGAGGCACCTCTGTTGACTCCAGTTCATTAATTAATAAATAAATAATCAATTTCATGAAGGAGGGCACCTTCACTGCTCTATTTAACTGATTGTAACCATCAGTTGGCAATATGGGGCATTAATGACACTCAAATCACCCCTGGAGTGCTCTAGTTAGCCTCCCCGAATGTAGGATAAGGATAAGTTAGCCTCCTTGACTGAAGGTAGGCATGCGTGTGAACTAGCTGATGTCATCAAGTGCTCCTTTGATGTCAATTAAGTTAATAATACCTAGGATAGTGGTTTAACTAGGCCAAATTGACCAAAAAGAGTGTGTATGGTGGTAAATGTCTCCAACATGATGATGGAGAGTAGATTGAAGGACATGAGAGATGCCATGTCTTGAAGGCATGCCTCACTCTGTCAAAGGATTATTTGATAGATTTTGGAGCATCCAACCACATTGTTGCCTCCAGGGAACCCTTCACCATATTCACTCTATCAAGAGGACCTAGCACTCATATAGGATATGAGTCCGCAATCCTAGTTGTTGATAGAGGTTCAGTTAAAATCCAACATGATGAGTTCATTCCCTCTCCTACAAAAAAGCAAATTGTTGAAGATAAAGAAGAAGCAAAATCTTCCATACAGTCAATTCGAGTTGAAGAAAGTCTCCTTGGAGTGACTCCTTCTGCTGCTGCTCCGGAAGCTTATGAAATCTCTTATATCTGATCTTCTCATATGAAAGATTCAGAAGAGGATATTTGAATCTCTGTTATTGAAGAAAAACTCTCCTTCCATTCTATGCAAAAATTCTCTTGTGATTCTTCTATTTTAAATTATGTGCATAGTTTACCGGTGATTGTTTCAGAAAATGAAGAGGAATTTGATTTCTCTATCACTAATGATGTTGTTGGTGTGCAGATAAGTAATACCATGGATATTTTGGAAATAATATCAAATTTTAAGAGTGATCTATTCACTCTCATTGATCTACAGCTTCCAACAAATTCCTACATGATTACATGCACCAATACTCAGGGTTTTGAAGAAGGAGAAAATTATGCATCTACCATCTCGGTGGAGCACACTCTTGGATCTGATATGAACTTATTTAGATATGATATGATCTTATTTGGATCTGATATGATCTTATTTGGTTCAGGCTTTAAGTTTCAAGAGCTTTCATTAATGCTTGTAGATGCTCTCATCAATTTTGGTGTGACAAATCAAGTACCGCAAGTCTCCTTCAAACTTCTTGTTGGGGATTTGATGTTAGTTTCCTCTTATGAGTTTGCTGATATTATATTTTGTGAATCATGGGTTTTTTTGAAGCTATATCAGATTATGGAGCTCAAGCATTCACTCTCCACATTCCCAGGGATTCTCTACCTATCTATTTGATCACATGCTCATCTCCTCATAGAACTAGTAAAGATGGAGACATTCTGCATTCGCATGGACACTTGCTCCTAACACTTGGGGATGATTTTAACTCACATGGTTTGATGTTCAAGGCTGCAATATATCGGTTGCTTGGGTGTTCATCACATGGTTCAAATTCTTAAGCATTATTTCTCTCTCATCAGTTGATTTAAATTGCTCTACATGGGTCCAGTTTTCATCTAGCATTTGTCTATACTTCTGATTTAGTTGAGCATATTCTTCTTCTTCCAAAGAGGAAGACTCCTCCATACATAATCATTTGGTTTGGATTCAGAGGTTCACAGGCACAACTTCATGATGTTGTTGCACAGAAGAACTGAAATACTGCACACTGCTACAAATTGTAGCAAAGATTTTTGCAAGCTTTTAACTTGTATTTTATGATCCACTGCTTATCTTGAGGGAGGGGAGGGGGGGGGGGGCTTTTTCATGAGGTTTTCCCCTATTTCGTCTATTTATTAAGCAACATTATTTTATATTTTAGATTGTATATGGGTGACTTTTGGCCTTGTTGCCAGGGCCCACGGTTGTCCAAGTTAGGATTCAGGGGGGGTGTTAGGATTTATAATCCTCCCTTGTCCAAACTGTCTATTATATTATATTTTCCTAACTTAGGAGTCATATAGTTATTTTTGGGTCCACTAGTACCGTTGGGTCCACTTGGCCTAATGGGGCCACATGTACCAGTTAATAGAGCATGGGGAACACCGATAGAGGCTAACTAGAACTAACTGCACCTTCATGCATCGGTTTAGGCACCTCCTAGACCAATCCCTACATTTTAGGAGCCACTAGGAATGCCGACACCAACCTCCTTTAGTTGTTAGAAGTTGGTGACTAGTCAAGCTTAGTTATGCTTCAATTAGATTCAGTTAGATATCCTCCAATTCAGTTAGCGCTAGTTATGCATGGATGCATGTGGGAAGGTGCCATTTCTCACCTACTTCTCACCTACCACTGCAGTTTGACTAGTTTAACTGATTGTAACTAATTGAGAGACTGGATTAGACATCTCGAGTTAGACCATTGGACTTCGATAGTGATTTAGACACTTCTAGTTAACCATGCAGACAGTCTGAGTTGGTAGATTCCAATTCATCTCTCATGATTTGAATTCTCCTATTTGTAACACTGTAGTATACTGGTGGGATTAATGAAGTTTATATTGTAATTAACTGAGCAATTCTTGTTTGTTTTTGTGAGATTTGTTTTGTTCATTGCATATTATTCATTACTTTTCACTGCAAATAATTAAGAATCTAATAACACTCATTGCTTGAAGATCAATGACATATTAATTCTAATAATATTGACTCCCAATTTGTTAAATGCACCTTATTTCCCTCTAGTTTACCATACCACAGAAACTGCATCATCCTACTCCTCATGCCATGTAAAATGGACAGTGGGATATTAACTAATGAAAGCTAATAAACATGTATATTAGTAAGGACAAATTTTAAAGTCTAAGCCTTCCACTCAAGGACAACCAACGAAATCACTAGATTCCAATTTTCTTTTCAATCCTTATTAGTAACCATAACTAGTCATGTTTTCTATAACTGTTTGGCTTTAACAAAAAACAAATATATTTGAAACCAACATCAACAAATTCATTTTTTATAAGGGAAATAAGAGATGATATGGTTCATCAAATCATCTGCAACATTATTCTTAAGAAAACATGATTTATGTAAACTTACTTCCATGCCCGAAGCTTCTTTTAACAATTTGATAATCTCCTGTAAAGTCTTCCATTTATTGACATTACCATCACTAAATAATATGACATCATCAACGAACAACAAATGAGTAATGTATTGTGAAGAATAAACTTTGATTCCTTTTAACAATTTCTCCCTTGTGGCCTTGTCTATCACTCTACCGAGTCCTTCTATGACCAATACAAATAATAGGGGGGACAGAGGGCAGACCTGTCTAATCCCCCTCGATCCTATAGAAAGGGAAGTAGGGGATCCATTAACTAGGATGACAAATTGTGCAATTGAGAAACAATCCATGATCTAATCTACAACCTCCAGAGGTAGTCCAATTTGCAACATAACCAATCTTAAATATACCCAATCAACCCTGTCATAAGCTTTGAACAAGTCCATCTTCAATATCAAAGCATGTAATTTTTTGATATTATAGAATGAAGACATTCTTGAGTTATACCGACCGCATCTAAAATTTGTTGATTCAATTATTTTTCCTAGTGCAAGTTCTATATAATCTTTAAATAATCAAGACTTTGGGTTTTGTTTTCTTGATTTTTCAAAATAAGATGGAATGCATAACATTATTTATTTATGGTTTATTATAACGTAAGAGGTGACAATCATGTTATACACGGTGATTACATGTTTATAATCAGTAAGGTGACAATCATCAATCATCTTGTACATGGTGATTAAATGACATGGCGATAGATGTTTTGGTAAGAAAAGGATGTTTGTCATATCTAAATTAATCATCTTATTTTTCAATCAAAATGTGTGTCGTGCCATAATCATATTTTTTGTAAGCAAGACTATATTATATTAACAGAAAGAAATTACATCATCATAGCATCATTGCAGACCTAGAGTCATACTGATAGACTGGAATTACTCCTTAATACCATTGACTCTATCTTATATTTCCAAAACCATCCATAGATGTGGGAAGAACCTAAACATAAGCCTGCCATATACTAAGAAAAAACCACAGAGTTGATAACATTCAGACTTTACCTTACTAAGACTTCTACTTAGTAGTACAAACCTCCTAAATAGAAAAGGCTACGAGATGTAGTACAAACATTCAAACTTAATAGAGACTAAGAGCTAATTTCAACGGTGAACCTGGTGGACTCTAGCCGAGCCTGCCACACTTGGAATCTACATAACTTGAATGTTTCTAGGAGAACCATCCATCCTTGGAGGCTTAATCGTAGAAGTTCCACCACCCCTTTCATGGGGAAGCGAGATGAACAAGATCCCCAACTTACTCATAATTACATCAATTTTTCGGTGCATCAGATGGCAATTCGCATTATGTTCTTTCTATAACTTCATAGGTTCCTCATCACCCTTCTCTTTTGTCCTTTTATCCATCAAAACCAGGTCCATAAGACATTCCATGATCCAAAATAGAGCCACCATTCTCTCATGCATATCCAAGCGCCCTTGTAGTGCTAGAGTCTTACAACCATTCAACCAACACTTCAAATTCTTCCTCTGGTTTTGACTTTTCCAAGTTTGCCCATAAACCTTGTTCAACCTCGTCTATCTCTTCCTAAACATCCACTAGAATGCAAGACTTATAAAAGTTTGTTGCTTCTACAACCTTGCATTGTTCCCTCGTTACCCATGGTTGGACTGCCTCTTCCTTACCCTTCTTCCCCCTTGCTAGCCTTCCTTCCCCTTGTTTCCATGTCTTTGAGCTGAGGTAGTTCCAAAGCGTGTCCATGCAAGACCTCGATAAAGCATAAACACTCCCAATGATCCAACAACCCAACCCTTAAGTCTTCACCGTGATCAACCAACCCATCTATCAAATTTATGAGTAGGGCAACATAAATTGCGATAATTGAACTAATAAATCTATTCACGTCCAGGATAACTCTAGTACACCATGGGTATCTACCACCCCACTCCTTTTTAATTTCCCACGAAATTGTTTGAGAGCCATCCCAAACCCTGTACTCTCATGTACATAAAGTACCTCCTTCAAATCCCATTTCTCTCTTGCTCGAATCTTCTAAACCTTGATCAACTTTCTCCACAAGTTGTGTCATATCCTCCAGATTGCCAATCCTCTCCCTGTTGTCACTTGCATCTACGGGTGTGTGGTGCCATCTACACATGTGTGGTGTCATAATCTAACTTATAAACATTTTATTTTAAAATTTGAATTATTTGTAAAAATAAAGAAGTATTTTATTTTAAAAAACATATTTAAATTATTTATAAAATACTTTAAAATCTTTATATATATTACTTAACCTTTCAAGTTCATTAATACTTTCCATCACTTCCGAATAATTTATAATTTTATAAAAAAAAAACTCCTACTTTTGATATGAATATTTTATTTTCAAAATAATTTATAATTCAATAAAACACTATTTTTTTAATAAATTCTATATAAACATTTTTACATGTTATTTATTTATTTTTTTTCTAAATATTTATGAGTACTTTAAAAAGTACCATTACCACTTTTGAATTATATAAAAAATTCATAATTTTATAAAACACTCTTTTTACCAACTAAATAATATATGAAACCATTTTTCATGAGCCATTTTAGTTATTTTCTAAACATTTATGAGCACTTCTAGAAACACCATTATCACTCTTAATTTATTTGTAAAATAAAATTGATATTTTATTTTAAAAAAAAAATATTTGAATTATTAAGTTAATATAATAAATGATATATTAACTTAGAATTTATAAAAACCTAAGATGTTTAACCTTCCGAATTCATTTCTTTAAAGCGAATTCATTTCTTTAAAGTTTGAGTGATTAATTTATAATTGGAGGCCGACTAAATCATATATGAACTTATTTCCCCTGCGCTCTTTGGTTTTCTAAACTTTGTGAGCAAAATCAATCTTCCTTTCCCCGTGCACAGTCTTTCCTGTATTTCTAAACTTTGAGAGCAAAATCGATCTTCCTTTTCCTGTTCTCAGTCTTTCTGTGACTGCGTGTTTTGGTCTCCTCGTCCATCCCCCCATCAGAATAAAGCAGTGATCACTCAATTCATTTTACCGGATTATATAGCTGGGAGTGAGGTATGTTTTGTCTGATTAATTGAACAACAGAAGGCGGGGAGCAGAGTAATTGGCTTTACCAATTAATTCAGTTGAGTGCAACAACAACAATGGCCCCTTTCCAGAGGGAGATAGAGTGCACTGCTTACTGCAGGTAAACCATGCATATCATTGACA
The DNA here is from genome assembly GCA_001517045.1 of Pseudotsuga menziesii. Classification (NCBI taxonomy): domain Eukaryota; kingdom Viridiplantae; phylum Streptophyta; class Pinopsida; order Pinales; family Pinaceae; genus Pseudotsuga; species Pseudotsuga menziesii. Next base: position 159,425 of record LPNX010071757.1, on the reverse strand, counting down.
CTTCACTTCTGTCTCTTTTGGAATCGAATATGAAATGAATATTTATATCAGTTCACTCCCCAACATGATTTATTGGACAGCTATGTTAAGGGTGTAAATTCAAGTCGAAATTCTTGAACAGCTATTTTAAGGGTGTCAATTCAAGTCGAAATACATTTCACTAGTTGAGTGGATTGCATTTTAGCACATGTCTTCTTTTATTTCTCAAAAGGCGAGGCCACGTTTTTGGATGGTGTAGTCGATAGGAATTGAACCCACGACCAAATTACCAGTTGATACCACTTCAAATCATACCACGTTTTTGTTGATGTTTTATAGTTTATTTAGTTTTCCATCCAATTCGCCGTTTGGTTTACGGACATGGTTATCACCCCTGCACCTCCACACATATGATGGACTCTATTTATCCTCCGCTCATTTACTTCGTGCCGATGATTTGTACTTCTTCTCAAAATATGGATTTTGGTTATTTCATGCGTATAGAAATGTACCCCGTCACTTGACTGTAGAGAAGAAAATCTCATTAGCTCACCCTTCTGCCCTAACAAAGGCATTTATGATTTTTTTTCTTTGAAGTTTACAGAAGCTTAGTTTTGCAAACAATATCTAGTGTCAAGGGGTATTGGTTGGATAGTTAAGTGGGAGTGATTATATTCCCTTCAACAAGGTTGAAATCTCCCAGAGATATGTTTCATCCTTCGTGGGCCATCTCACGCATGCAGGTGGGCCGTTTCAGGCAGTTTGGTCCAGGTGCAAATCCTGGTCGACTTTGGCGGAATAGATATCCCTCATTCGCAGCGAGTTCTTCCTTGAGTGTTCCAAGCCGGTTACACTTCATCGCAATGCTCCCAGATTGGGAAAGGGCATTCTCATCAGGACAAGGGGAGGCAGCTTTCAGAAACAGAAGACAACAAATATATACAGTGGGATACCTCGATAGCTACTTAAAAAGCCGTAGCAGTCTTCTGAACAAATATACAAAATTCCAAACTGTTTTTTTAAATTTATTTTCCTGTTTCCCAGACTAGCAGTACCGATATTACTGTACATAAATGAGACTGAAAATTGATGACCGGCAAACCATATAAATTTTGCAAACCAAAGACAGAATGAAGATCCCAACAAACAGATATGAAGCACAAACGCATGTTTTAGGTGTGTGGGTGCTTCATTTCTTGTTTGTCCGGCCAGTGTAACTCGACTTTCTCCAATTCACTTCTCAGCATGGCCAACACCAACAAAGTCATTATTATAGAGTCATTGTTTCTCTGGTGGCTTTCAGGATTTCGTCAATTGTGTTTCTGTGGATGTCGGAATTTTGGAGTCTATAGATGGGTGTTCTTAGTATAATGAAGGCTAAGTGGCCAAGGTGCATGGCTGTGGGTCATTGCTTACTAATTAGTAATGCTAACAACTGAGTCTTCTTCATGTTCTATGCCCTCTAGATCCTTAACAAGACGCTCTGCAGGTTCTTGTCACTCTTCAGCTGTGGCTCTTTTGTTGGGTTTGTAATTGTAGATAGCTCTTCAATGCCATCTGGTTGGATCTCATCGTCCACACATAAAGCACATAAAGCATCATCTATGAATTGGTCCCATTTCTTAGGACCTTTCCTGTAACATGGGTCTTTCCAAACAAGAAGCTGAAGGGTTCTATGATTGTAAACCAAGTTTTCTTCCTGCTTAGATTTCCAGTGGTTTTTCTTCACTAAATGAATAAAACTATAAGAACTCCAATTCCTCTTGAAGGTTAAGGAACTAGCTATTTCTGAGAGTTATTGTAGCAATTGCTTGTAGCTCTTGGGTATGCACACTATCAATTTACCCCCAATCTATCGGATATTTGCCATGATGCCTATCACATGAAGCCTCGATTGTGCCAAACTCACCTCACCCACGTGCAATTTGGGCAAATTGAGTTCAGATGAGGGGGGTTCTTCTTTTGAATCTAGATCCTAAGTCTTCTTTCCAATTGTCATGAATCCTTTCATGACCTCTCTGTCATTTAAGGAGGCCTCTTCTTTGTTTGCTCTCTTACCCCCCATTTTGTATGAGTGTCCACTTGTGGTCTTTGTCACGATTTTCAGCAGGGGGTTACATCTTGTTGGAGATTTGGGTCACCTAGTATTGAATATTGATGCTTACCTTTTTGATGATGCCTTGGTTTCCTGGATGGCATGGTTTGATGACATTTTCTGTGTATCCTAGTCAGAACTGGCAGCAAAATCTGAAGCAGTTAACTCAGCCTGTAGCAGCGAGCAATCAACATTGAACATGAGGCTTGGCTGGAGTAAGCCTTGGTTATGGAGAGTTGAAGACAAACCTCTGCATGTTGATGTAAGAAGGGTTCCTAAGAAGCAATTCTCGGCTCTTTTCAAGTATTGAACAGCCTCTAAACTCCATGATCATCAGGTCTGTGCACTAGATCAGCAAGTGTGAGCATTATTTGGACTCTGTTAACCCCGAAAGTCAGCAATAATTAACATCCCAGACCTTAATACTATAATAGCAGTATTAAATATGGTGTTCTGGGCAGCTGTTGGAAGTCATCACAGTGGAAGAAAGTCAAATCGGAGTTCTCCTGTAATCGTATCAGCAGCAAATAACAATCACCTTGCAATCTGGGCATGATACAACAGTGAACTTCCATATGAAATCTGTGTAGTTCTTCTGGGCATGTTAGTCTCAGGCAGCAGCATCCTACAGGCAAATAAGTGAACATGAACATTCATGGCAGCACTTAGTACAAATCTGTTTGACAGAATTTGGGACAGGACAGCAGTCATGATGAAGATGAATTTGGAGCAAATCATTCAGTCGCCTGTGCATCTACTATTGGAGATGTTCAGTGCGAGATTTTGACATAATTTCAGCTTGTTTGTGACTCAGAATTCCATGACAGCCAGCCCTACTAAGCCCGGTTTCTAAGCTCGAAAAAGGTTTCCTTTAGCAGCTTATCAAACCTTAAAAGATCTCTGTTTTGTTGTGTAGGAAAAGGGCTGTTCCTTGTTGGAGATCCCTTGCACAGATTTGTATCCTTGGATGAGCTTGTTGCCATGTGTTTGATAAAAAAAACGTCCAGCTGTGAGAGCCCTATTTTTCATCACTGTGAAGCAGTCTGCTTGTGGGAGAAATCTAGCAGATTTTGGAAGTCGCTGCCTTGATTTCTTCGGACCCTAGCCGCCAAGCATAGAATTACTTTTTGAAGCAGAGTTGGAGGGTGGAATAGCATCTTAAAGAAGTCATTTGGCTATTAGGAGTGATACATGGCAATAAATAATGATAAATTATACTCTCCAAAACACTTGGAGACTCTAATAAGAGGACGTCAGCCTTTGGAAGAAGCTTGAGCAGCATTTATAGAAGACAATCCATTTTTGAAGGTTTTATTGCATGCCCTATGAAGGTTGTTGGATTAGGCTTGGTCCACTTTCGTGCCTTGAAGGCACCTTTTGGTTGGGACATCCAATCCTTAAAGAAGCCATTGGGGGCTTGTATCATAAGTAATTCTTCATATATTTTTCATTTATGGAGCCTGTTGATGTCTGAAATGATTATAGCAAGAACATTGAGGAAACACCCTTGAAGGGCCGATCGAAGGGAAAATGGGGATGGAAACCCGGGTATTGTTTAAAGCTGTCTGTATAAATCAGCCATGCAAACATTAGTCATGATAGCATGAATAAACCGAATGAAACTATGTTAACAAAGTAGTGCAAATAAACGATTGTATGACGAAAGGAAACTGAAAGCGTTAACTACTCAGCAAAAGCAAACTGACTGTAAATAATCTGAGTGAATAATAATATATTCATTAGATTGTTTAGCAGAATCTTTATGCGTGAAATTACTGCGTTAGATGAGCATTGGATTAGTGAGTAAGGTTATTAGATTGCAGAATGTAAGTGTTTACCCTATATGTAGTGCAGAATGTTGTCCAGAGCATGACACCAAATAGATTATTAATGTGAGATTGCTGCAAGTATATTAACAAAATGAAATTATCGTAGCTTATTGCTCAATAATAAACACTGTGTTATTGTAGTAAGCCATGTTGAATTTTTAGCATTAGCATGAATACTTTAAAAATTTGCAGACTAACATGAACAAATGACAAGTGCAGTAAACAACATCAATCACACCAACATATTGAACACTTGATTTTTCACTGGGGAAACCTTTAAAGGACAAAACCCCCAAAAGCATTAGTAATTCATCTTGTAAATGAGATGACCGAGTTTTTCCAAAAAATCCATAATTACAGAAGATCAATTTTTCCAAAAATGCCAAAAAATGGATTTTTACCAAATTAGGGCTTTCTACCCTAACTTTCTCTCTCCTGCCCAAAATAGCAGGCTGCCCGGATCTAACTGTACGGCTGCCTGTACTGCTGCCCTGTTCCTGTCTGTACCTGCCCAGCTGCCCGAATCCTGCTGCTCGCTGCCCGACCTGCTGCCTGTTCTTTTCGGTTTCTTTGTTGTGATGCCCGCAGCCTGTCCTCTGCCTGGATCTGTTGTTGGGCAGCTTTGTGGCTGTCGGCCTGCTGCTCCACTAACCCGCAGCCCTTACGGGCCAGCTAGCAGGCTGCCTGAGGGATGGCCCGCAGGCACAAACCCTTACAGGTCTTCCTGCTGGGCTGCCCGAGGGTTGAGCTGCAACCTAACCCTCATGGGTCTGCCTGCTAGGGCCACCCGAGGGTTAGCTGCAGGCTAACCCTCACGGGTCTGCCTACTAGGGCCACCCGAGGGTTAGCCGCAGGCTTAACCCTTCACGGGTATGCCTATTAAGGCTGCCCGTGGGTGAAGAAAAAGGGCTGAGCCCTCACGGTGAAGAAACGAGGGGTAGCCCGTGGAAGTTAGGGCTGCCTGTAAACCCTTGCAGATGCTCGGTGAGAGATGGAGATTGCCGGTGAAGAGATCTGCTGCTACAGAAAACTGATAGAAAACTTGCAGCAGCTGAAAACCCTAGCTTAGCATTTACCAAAAATAATTGTGAATGCCCTAGCTAGACTCATCCATGCTAGGGTATCACAGTAATTGTCCTTCTCTTCAATAACCTGTGAAATATTCAGTTTGAACAGCTGTACCTGTGAGAGCAAGTGTGTAATAATGAAATGGATTGATCTTCTTTTATATCCTTTGAGTCACCTGTAAATGGACCAAAATTAGAAAGATCAAAATAATATTATTTTATTCTTTTCTAATTTTGACTTTTGCCTTTAGTGGTACTAAAGGTCTTTTTTCACTTTCACTTTTACGCCTTAGTGGTACTAAGGGTCTTTAAGTATTTTTGACTTTTGCTTTAGCCTTCTTTAAGTGCCCCTGTGTTCATCGCATGTGGTCAAGGTGGTCTTTCATCACCACTCAAAGTACATCATCATAAATAGAGAGAATTACTAATGCTTTTATCTCACACTCTGTGTGACACCAAGATCAGGTCTAAGGTGTCTTAACCAAGGGTAGCTAAGCTTTGGAGAAGATCGCAAAGCCCACTGATCGAGGGTTAGAGTATTACACATGCCTAGACTCGATCTAGGGCTTATAGTGTCTTCCTGGTAACAGACCAGGTGCCTCAACCATAGGCTGCATAATTTGACACTAGGTCAAATACTTGGTAACAAACCAAGGGCCTCTATTCTCCCAGAGAATGGCCCTCAGCCCTCGGCTGAGTCCCTAGTCCTGGACTAGGTGAATTCCTGGTAACTGACCAGGTGCCTCCATTCAAAAGAATGGCTACTTAGAACTAGGCTGAGTCTACTAGTTCTAGACTGGTTCCACATCCTGGTCTCGGACCAGATGTCACCATTCAACAGAAAGGTCACTCAACTCAAGCTTGAGTTTCCCCAGTGCTGGACTGGGTCCATATCGTGGTCCCGGATCAGATATCATCATTCAACAGAATGGTCACTCAACTCTAGGTTGAGTTCACACTGTGGTTTCGAACCAGGTGTCCCCATTCTCATAAGAGAATGGCTTTCGATGCTGCTTAGAAAAATCAACACTCCCCTCTTAGTGAGAGAGGTATTCTTTGCCATGCCAAGCTTGTCACGAAAGTACACGAACTTTGATGCTGTCAGAGGCTTGGTCAAGGTATCTGCGATCTGTTCATCCGTACGAATGTACTGCAACTTCAGAGCACCTCTCTGCACTAGGTCTCTGATGAATGATACTTCATTTCAATGTGTTTCAATCTATTATGAAACACTGGGTTCTCCGAAAGCTTTATGCAATTCTGATTATTGCAATGGATGATCGTTGAGTCAATCCTTCCCCCGAACAGATCTGATATAAGTTTTTTGAGCCAAACTGCTTCCTTGCAGGCATCACTTACAATAATATACTCTGCCTCAGCTGTACTTTGAGCTATGGAACCCTGCTTCCTGCCGGACCAAGAGATCATTGTTGATCCCATACTGAAGCAGTAACCAGAGGTATTTTTCCGGTCTACTCCACTGTCAGTCCAATCTGAATCTGCATATCCAGATAGTAATACTCCACTGTTGGAAGTATACTTGATCCCATAAGTGATAGTACCTCGCACATATTTGAGTATGTGTTTGGCAGCTACCAAGTGTATGTGCCTTGGATCAGACATGAACTGACTTAGAGCATTCACTGTGTAACAAATGTCCGGTCTCGTATGCATGAGATATATCAGGGATCCAATAAGCTGTATGTATAAAGTAGAGTCCACACTCTGTGAACTGGTAGCTGAGTCACGCAACTTTGTCAAGTTGGTAGTCATGGGTACGTTCATGGACTTGCGGTCCTGCATCCCAAATCTTTGTAAGATATCCACTGCATACTTTCCTTGTGTCAGGAAGATCTCGCCTGGCTTTTGCCAGACCTCTAAGCCAATGAAGTATTGCATCAATTCGAGATCTTTCATCTCGAATTCAGAGGTAAGTTCCCTCTTACACTGTTCTATCAACTGTTCATCACCTGTAAGAAACAAGTCATCTACATATAGAACAAGTATCAAGACATGATTATGAACAACCTTAAAGTACAAGTTAGAATCGACTATTCTTTTGGAAAACCCCAAGCTGTGGAGAAATCCATTCATTCTCGCATACCAGACTCTCAGAGCTTGCTTCAGTTTATACAAGGCTTTCTTCAGTTTACATACATGGGTCTTTTTCTCATGAGTCACAAAGCCTTCAGGTTGCTCAATATATAATTCCTTCTCAATCTTACCATTGAGGAAGGTTGTCTTTACATCCATCTGATGTAACTTCCATCCAAATACTGCAGCAAGAGAAATGATGGTTCTTATGGTAGTATACCTGGCAATAGGAGAAAATGTCTCATCATAGTCAATGCCTTCTTTCTGAGTGAAGCCACGAGCTACGAATCTGGCTTTATACTTCTCCACACTATCATCAACAACATGCTTGATTTTATAAAGCCATTTGGATGTCACCACTGACTTTCCTATTGGTTTGGGAACAACTTCCCACACATCATTCTTCATGATGATTGAACTGTACTATTCAATCATGGTATCAACCCATACCTGTTGACTTGCTGCTTCTTCGTATGATGAAGGTTCTGCACTGATAAGCTAGCTCATAAGACCAGAGTACTTCTGTGGTCTTATGCTTTCTTTGAAAGTCCCGGGAGGAGCTTTATGCTTCTCGCCTTCTTGTGTTTTACGAAACACAGCTTCCTCATGGAAGATTACATATCTGCTGACTTCAATGTACCTTTGTCCAGGTACGTAGATACGATAGGCCTTCGAGCAATCACTGCACTCGACAAATATACCTTTCTTACCGGAGGGCTCTAGCTTGGCCCTCTTTTCCTTTGGCACATGAACGTACACCGGAGTGCCAAATATCCTCATGTTGTCAACTGCAGGTTTCTTCTTGGTTAAGACTTCTTTTAGAGTCTTCTCCCCCAAGATAGCATGAGGGCTTCTATTCTGAATATACACAGCGGTACCTGCAGCTTCAACCCATAATGATAAGGGAAGATCTAGATTAGTAAGCATGGCTTTAACAGCTTCACTGATCGTTTTGTTCTTCCTTTCTGCAACCCCATTCTGCTAAGGGTTATATGGTACTGTTAGCTCTTTCTTGATTCCTGCTTCTCGACAAAAATGATCAAACCCATTAGATTCATACTCACCTCCGTTTTCTGATCTAAAGATACGGATGTGTTTACCAGTCTGATTTTCAATCTGTGCCTTGAACTCTTTAAACCTGTCAAAAGTCTCACTGTTGGCCTTGAGGAAGTAAATCCATGACTTCCGAGAGTGATCATCAATGAACAAGACATAATATAAACACCCACTCAAGGAGGGTGAAGACATAGGCCCACAAATGTCAGAATGAATCAAATCCAAAATGCCTTTAGATCTATTCTTGCTTCTGGAAAAGGATTTCTTAGTGTTCTTACCTAGAGCACATCCTTGCAATTTCCATCATGTTTTGGAGACACCTCTGGCATACCTGTGACCATCTTCTGCAACCCTGGGAGAGCTGTGTAGTGAAGGTGTCCAAACCTTCTATGCCACAGTTCACATGGATCAACTGTATGATGTATTAAAGCATTTGAGTGGAATCTTCGGAAGCCTTGTAAAGGCCTCCCTCTCGAACCCCAATCTATACTGCTGAGCTTAGGTCTTCATCCCTTGCCCATAGAAGGACTTTCTTGTCCATGAAGAGGACTCTGTAGCCCTTGTCCTCTATAAGCCAGCAACAGATAGAAGATTCTTCTTCAAACCAGGAACATAGAAGACATCATCAATATGATGAACCGTACCTGAGTCAAGTTGAAGTGTAGTTGAGCCAACTCCTTCAATCTTGTAGGTGGAGTCATCTCCAAGTTCCACCTGTGTGGTGAACTTCTTCTTTCTGTAACTGGTGAGAGCTTCACGGTTACCTGTCATGTGCCTGTAGGCACCACTATCCACCAACCACAAGAGGTAGCACTGTCTGTATAGAACCAGAGAGAGCAGAAATTTTGTTGTACTTTCTTCTAGGTTCTTCTTCTTTGTTAGCCTTGGTTTTCTTCTTCTTCTTCGGTTCTTCTTCTTCTTCTTCTGCATCTGCAATAGAGGTTTGAAATCTTCTTTTGGATTTCTTCTTGATTTGCTTGCAATCCTTGGCAAAATGTCCAAACTTGTGGCAATTATAACATTCCACTTTTGACATATTGGAGAACTTACCATGAGGTTTCTTTCCCTTCTTTTGTTGTGGGGTGGGCTTCTTGAACTTCTTTGTCTTTGCTGCAAGTGCAAGGTTACCTTCCTTGATTACCTTGCCTGAAGTCCTTCCCTCTTCTTCTATGCAATCATGCCAAAGTATTTCGAAAGTTGGTTGATTCTCTCATCCACTGACAAATGCCATGAAGGTTTCCCAAGAGCTTGGAAGACCATCAACCACAGTATGCACAAGGTCATCATCATCAACAACAATACCAATAGCAATGAGTTCATCTCTTACCTGTGCAATCTCCGTGAAGAAAGAACCAACCCCTTCATCCTTGTTCTGCTTCAAAGTTCATAACCTTTTCTTTAAGACTCTCTTCTGGCTGGGAGCCTTCTTCTCATACAAGTTGGCCAAGGTGTCAAAGCATTCTTTGGCAGTCTTCAATGCTGTGATGTTGGGCATCACGGTTTCTTTGATAGAATCATAAATAATTCTTCTAGCCTTAGCCTGCTTCTTCTTGTTAAATTTTCATATGCTTAGCTAATACATCAGTATTTCATTTCATTTTCATAACAAAAGCATATAAACATG
>LPNX010071757.1:101959-136410 GCA_001517045.1 Pseudotsuga menziesii | reverse complement strand
TTTCCCTAGAATTTGGGGGTAGCCTCCACACGCCCCCAATGTGCGTTTCCCCGCTCCCACGCCCCCCCGTCCCGGAAACTTGGTGGAACACTGAACGTAACTATGACATGGTAAACAAGGACAGAGTTGGGACTATCTAGTACCTAGAAATTAGACTTAGTAAAAGGTGTTTGAGCTATCAGTGAATGTTGGTAGATGGCAAAGGCTAAGACCCTAAGGGCAACGCTAGCTTGCAAATCAGTGCTTTGTATGCATTGGGCAATGGAGTCAGCAGTAAGACAACGTTTCAGGAAACCCACTTGGGAAACACCTTGATCTATGAAACCAAAAAGTAATTGGTCCAAAAAAAGCCAAGGTACAGGAAACCCAGCTCAGTAGATAGCTAGCGCTAGGGCCTAGGAAGACAAATCTGAAGCTTTAGGGGGTACCGAAAGGTTGATGGCTCAGCGTTGAGGATGAGAAGAGATTAGGGAGACCTGATCTTTAAGCCCAAATCAGGAAAACAATAGGAAAATCAGATCTAGAAAAGTCAAAATCTGATGATGGGGCTAGGAGGCTGAAAACTGATTTTTTTTAGATCTAGGGCAAACCAGGATGAATTAGCACAGCGCTGAGGGTGTTCTGGGATGCTTGGGACCCGATTTATAAGCCTATCATGTCAAATTTTAGAAAAACCTACTTCCGGAAAAGGCCAATTTTCAGTGAGGGCGCTAGGGTAGTTTCAGTCTATTTTTCAAATCCCGGTAAAACTGTTGAGTCTCTTTACAACGTTGGGGTTGATTTGGACTGCCCAAGCCCTGATCTATCTGTCTGTGAAGTAAAAAATCAGAAAAACCCAAAACACTAGCAGGTCAATTTTTTCAGTGGGGGGTTATGCAGTTTTCTGCTAAAAAATCAGATCTAGGTCAATCTATGAGGAATTTGACCAGCGTTCCAGTTGATTTAGTTAGGGGGAGGCCCGATCTATTAAACCCATAAATGGTTTGGCAAAAGATCGGACGGTTCCTTGATTATTTGATTTTTTAGGTTTTTATGGTTTAGGAGTTTTCAGAAAAATAGTTAAATTTCAGCAAGGTACAATGGAATAAGATCAACAAAGAAGAAACTACCCGTGGATCTTACCTAGATAAGCTTGTAGAAGTCTGTAACAGTGACGATCCTAGCTATCCCGATCAATCCTGGAAGATCCCCGTGATTTCTATGGCATATGCAAGCTCCAAGCCATCAAAGCGCCCCCTACCTTGCATGAGCAAACGTCAACCATATTAGATTTGCACATACAAAATAAAGAAACTGAATGCTACAAGACAGTAAAATGAAGTAATCATAGATCACAATGAAACTAATGAAAACCCCCTGATCCAAGATGAAGAGAACCGAGCGAGTTGAGGTCCCCCTACAAAAACGCTCCAGCCAAAACGCCCTCCTTTAGACAAAACAATGATAGCCACAAAAAAAATAGATGTCACGAGAATTTCCACGATGCTAGTAAGCTGAAGACAAGCTAATCACCATTTGAGCGCATCAGATGCAAAGCAAATCCAAAAAATTTCCACAGAAAAAGTCTTTTTATTATTCAGATCCAAGAGCCAAAGACGCCTTAAAAATGAGAAGCTCTCTCCTTTAAATAAAAATGAGAGAACCTCAATCATAACCAAATCCTAACCACTTTCCAAACGAGTGGCTAAGATTAAAAGATACAATGTTCTAATCAATGGTTGAGATGAGCTCAACATACAATACATGGATCAATATAATTATAATTTACCAAAGTGGACTTAAACCACCCAAATAAAGGTAACCCACTCAACAAGAAATAAATGAAAGCACATGGTAAGGAATGTTTGACTAACTCTCTTTGGGTGTCCCCATGGCACAATAAATATTATAACAATTTAAAATTTTGACTTTTGTGCCTTTTTGAGGAAATCGTGGGTCTCCCAAAAAGCTCCAGAAAATATATAAAATTTGCCCAAAAATAGGTGCGGGCCCCATAAAATGTTGAAACTGCTGGAGAAGGTGTGGAAGACATCACTCTCATCATTGTGACTCACCCCATGCCATTTCTTTGCCTCAGTAGCCCAAATTGATTTCTTCAATAGCTATTTGATCATTTTTTAATCTGCCTCGGGAAACGTGATACTGCTAAAACAACCTCCCAGGGTGCCTGCGTTGTCAAATTGAGCCCTCCAAGCTCTCTGGGATGGGGGTACAATGGTACAAACAAGTGGTTGCACCCCCCTATGCCCATAGAACGCCCTAGGAGATCCAACTGAAACATCTCCCTGCTTAAACAAATCAATCTGTGAAGAAAAACTGCTTCAGAAAAGCAGAATAAGCCTGATCACATCTGTAAGTGCCCGGAACTGGAAATAAACTGTCTCATTGGACTCAGAGAGTCCCAATCCATCAAAGGTGTATACTCATACCCCTCATAGGTCTCTGTTTGATCATCAATCATAACCAATAAACAATATGACCATCTGTGAATAATCAGACACTAATAATAACTCAGAATAGATCAATTTGCTGCAAGTGTTAAGCGTTTAAACCGTGCTCTACAACTCATTCACGTAACAAAATCAACAAGTAGCATTCCTTTCACTGACGGTACATCAACAAATACTTATAAATATCAGGCTTTATTTATTATTACTTAGACTCAGACTTTCAAGACTATACTCACTTCATAGCTGTAGTCATTTTGCTAGTGAAGGGTGAATGGTGGAAATGACAAGGCTAAGGCAAAGGATGATCTCCTACTCAACATCATGACATTTTGGACAAGGAAAAGGGCAAACTCACTACAACCAATACTGGACAAACATCAACACAAGGAATGGTAGTGCCTCACAGATGGATGAGTTGTTTAGAAAGTGCTTATTCAACTTAGGCATCATGTCTACATCAATTTTGATCCAAGTTCATTAGGATCACATTTCATTCTGTGGCCTTTTTGGCCTATATGAACCCTTTGGGACTTCACCAGTGCTCAAAAGCACAGCTAATCGCAGCTTTCATCCGAGCCATATTTATTTTTAACAAGGTCAGCAATTCTTTGATATAACATTTTTTAACCATTGCTTTTTGGACCTTTTCTTATACTCTTCAAGGAGTATTTTAGCATTTCATTGCTCTTGCCCTTTTTACATATGTTAAGAAACACAGTTTTACAATTTTCATTTTCCATGGGGTGCATATTTAATATTTCAATAAAAGTAGTACGTGAGCTTTCAGTTTTAGCCAACAACATCTCAAGTGACTAGGGGGAATTCTGCACAGTGCCAAACATCGGGACAACCGACCAGAATGATTTAGGCATACTATCCAATTTACCAAAGGCAAGTTTTGTCACCAACTCAGAGCCGAGACACAATGTAAACAAGGAGGCTTGTCCAACAAAGGTTCTAGCGGGGAAAAAGGTCCTCCATGCCACAAGTCAAGAAGTCAGTCGGGTTGAAAATTAAACTAGAAGGTAATGGATGGATGAAGACAATGAAATGATGGAGCCAACACTAGCAAGCCAAAACAATGGTGGGAATGACTACCTCTATTCTCCCTAAGGAGGGTAAAACCAATGAGTATAGATCAAGAACTTCAAAGCCAGAGTAAGGACATCAATACATAATATAATATACAACCAAGTCCATATAAATATGACCGCTAGATCATGATACCACAAGTCAATATATGTCACAAGAATCAATATAAGAGCAATAATAACCACAACACCATATAAAATACTGAGTCATATGCATGCAATATAATCCATTTGAAACACCATATATCCAATGAGAAAGTACTAATATATCACTAGGCATCCACTACTGCTCTGAAATAACGTAAATGGCTATATCGGTCCTCAAATATGAGTGTCCTGAGACTCAGTCCTGGCATGGGAGAGTACAATAGTCCACTAATACAAAAATGATCCATCAGAAATGCTCATCTCAGCATCTCATATGTAAGAGATCTGGCTGAAAAATGTACGGTGTCTGAAAAATAGAATATGGTAGCTTAGCTACTATATATGTGATAACAGATAGGTTAGATAGTTAGTTTTAGTTTCTTGCTGTGTGTGATTTAGATGCGAGAGTTAAGACGAGAGGTAAGAACCTGCGCATCACATTGTGACCGCTCCTCGTATTCTCTATCAATCTGCATTTTTAGATAGGTACTTGCATATCATACTAAAAACTAAAAAAAATAAAAATATACACGGTGGACCGGGCCGTAACCGGTAAAACCTTTAATTCGTTACTTGACCTACGGTAGCCGGACCGTAAATCGGATGGATTCCCCATACCAAACAATAACGGGCTAGTTGGGAACGTTTATTGGGGAGAATCCCTAACTGTTGTTAGCTGTGATTTTCCAGGCCTCAACACGATGTCAGAGAAAAGAAAGAAAATTTTTCTAAGTATTTTTGAAATTTGGTCTATGTCTGTGTTGGCAAGTTAAGCTGAGTTCGTCGATACATGTCGGCAAGATTTGCCGAGATCGTCGATACATGTGGACAAGATTTGTTGAGTTTGCCGATACATGTAGGCAAGATTTGCCGAGATTGTCGATACATGTCGGCAAGATTTGCCGAGTTCACTGAGACATGTCGACAAGATTTGCCGAGTTTGCCGATTGGCGCAAAAAGGTGAGTTGCGTCGATACATGTCGGAAGAAACTGGCGAGTTTGCTGATTGGCGCAAAAAGGTGAGTTGCGCCGATACATGTCGGAAAAGTTTGGCGAGTTTGCCGATCGGCGCAAAAAGGTGAGTTGCGCCGATACATGTTGGAAGAAACTGATGAGTTTTGCCGGTTGACGAAAATAAGTGAGTCCGTCGACACAGGTCGGAGGAAAAACGTCAAATCCGTCGAAATAGAGAATTTCAACAGTTTTTCAGTGAGATTTGAAGGTGCCAGAAAATTGAAAAATGGCCTTGAATTTATGCGCTAGATTGCACCCCCCTTGACCCCCGTCGACCCCCTGAGGTAGTCGTTGATTGTGAGAAAAGTTTATGTTTTGACAAGTTGTCAATATAGGATTTTCCCAAATGTAGGCAAGTAATTTATAATTTTCTGAGAATATCATGCAGCTAACAATTGTGTTTATGAACACATTTTGCAGAATTATAGTCACATCAAAGGCAACATTCCACATAGTGCAGTTTGGAAAATTTGGTCTTGGTTGGGCCAAGAAGATTAACATCATGAGTGATGCACAGGATCCCTATGAGCCCGAGACAGATTCCATGGGAGAGAACATACAAGTTGAGAATGCTGAAACAAAATCCAATGGGAGAAGAAATCAAGAGACTCCCCCAGATATTGCAGCCACCATGAGGAGCCTAAGGGTGGAGTTGCAAAGTTGCAGAGAAGATAATGAAAGGATGATTAAAGCTCAGGAAGAACAAAATCAGTTGAATGTAGCCATGCTACAGAGTTTGACAGACATCCAAAGGCAGATAAACTCTGGGCATCGGGCAACAAATCCAGAAGGGAGTAGGAGTAGTTCAAGGAGAAATTCCCGCAAGAGGTCCAATAGCTCAAGAAGAGGTTCTAGAGATAGAACATATACTTTAGAAATATCTTCTAGTGGATCATCTGACTCTGAAGAATCCATTGGGGGTTCAAGCTCTTCATCTCACAGGAATAAGAGGAGGAGGCACTACAAGAACAATTCATATGGGGAATTTAAGAAGGCAAAGCCTCCTACATTTTATGGTGAGGTAAAATTTGGTCAAGAAGCTGAAGCTTGGCTTCTTGGGATGAGAAAGTATTTCCAAGTCTAAGACTACTATGGAAATATGAAGGCAAGGGTAGCCATCTTCAACTTAAATGGAAGAGCATCTATATGGTGAGAGCATCTCAAGCAAGTGAAGAAGATCAATGAAAGAAAGATTGCGTGGAAGCAGTTCAAGAAATATTTCAAGTAGAAGTACCTCTTTGATAGGTATTATGATGATAAGATTAAAGAGTTCCATGAGCTGAAATTGGGACAGTTGACCATGGAAGAATATGTAAACAAATTCTTGGAACTACTGAGGTATGTCAGGTATATTCAAGATAATAAGATAAAAATTCAGCGTTTTCTAAGTGGGCTACCTCAGTCATATAAAGATAGGATTGAATTTGATGAACCTCGAACTCTAGAAGAGGCAATAAGGAAGGCCAAGTATTGCTATGATTAGAACAAAAACAAACTTGATTTCCATAAGGAATGGAAGGATACGAAGAATGAGAAGTTTGACCAAAGGAAGAAAGGTTTCAAACCCTCTCACCTCCGAAATCAACAAAGGCAACCATCACAAGCTGTGACTAAGCCAACCAGAATGATGAGAGACAAGCCAAGAGATCCAAAGGAGCCAAGAGAACCACTTCAATGTTGGGGATGTGGAGGAGACCATATGCTTAGGAACTATCTGCATCGGAAGGGAATGTAAGTCAAGTTCCCAACATCCAAGGAGCTGAAACTGTGAGTCAAGTGGCGAGGACCATCCCTAGAATCTATGCAGCACTGGAGGACCGCCAGGTAGATCATAAATCAACTGTGGTTGAAGTTGAAGGTAAGATTGCGAAGCAATCTGCTTCTATTTTGATTGACCCCAGATTTACTCACAGTTAAATCACTCCTAAAGTTGTTGAGATTTGTGCTTTTAAGAAATTAAAGCATAGCGAATCATGGTTAGTTCAACTAGCCACTGGAACTAAGAGAAACGTTAGTGAAATTGTAGAGAAATGTCCATTAGATATGGATGTGCTATTCACTTATGCAAACCTGAATATTGTGCCACTTGATTCCTATGATATTCTCATTGGAATGGACTGGTTAGAAGCACACAAGGTTAAATTTGACTACTTCAACAAGACATTTGAATGCATGGATGAAGAAGGAAGCCCAAGGGTTGTAAGAGGCATTCCAAAGATGATTTCTGTTAGGCAGGTTTCAGCAATGCAGTTGAAGAAGTTCTGTAGGAAAAGTTGTCGATTGTACGCAACCCATGTTTTCGAGGCAACGGAAAATGAAACTCCTAAGTTGAAGGACTATCATGTATTGCAAGAATTCAGGGATGTTTTTCTTGATGAGATTCTGAGACTTCCTCCAGAGAGAGACATTGATTTTACAATTGACCTTGTGCCGGGAGCCGCACCAGTGTCCAAGACACCCTACAGGATGAGCACACCAGAATTGCTAGAGCTGAAAATGCAGTTACAAGAGTTGTTGGAAAATAAATATATTAGGCCGAGTGTGTCCTCGTGGGGAGCACCAGTTCTATTTGTGAAAAAGAAAGATGGGACACTCAGGTTATGTATTGACTAAAGGAAGTTGAACAAAGTTACTGTGAAGAATAAATACCCATTACCTCGAATTGATGACCTTTTTGATCAAATTAGAGGAGCGAAGGTATTTTCAAAAATTGACTTGAGGTTTGGTTATCATCAAGTAAGAATCAAAGAGGAAGATATTCATAAGACAACCTTTAGAACAAGGAATGGGCACTATGAGTTTGTGGTGCTACCATTTGGTCTCACAAATGCACCAGTTAAATTCATGTGTCTCATGAATAGTGTTTTTAGCAAGTATCTAGACATGTTTGTTCTTGTCTTTCTAGATGACATTCTTATTTATTCTAAGAATGAAGAAGAGCATGAAGAACATTTGAGAATGGCATTGCAAATGCTAAGGGAGCATAAGCTGTATGCAAAGTTGAGCAAATGTGACTTTTATAAAGATAAAATTCATTATTTGGGTCACATTATGTCAGACGAAGGAATATCTGTCGACCCTGAGAAGATTGAGACCATTATGAATTGGCCAACTCCAAGAAATGTGACAGATGTGAGATCCTTTATGAGACTTGTCGGGTACTACAGGAGGTTCATTGAAGGATTCTCCAAGGTCGCACATTCAATCATTTCCTTGCAAAAGAAGGGGATAAAGTTTGAATGGACACCAAGATGTGAGGAAAGCTTTCAACGGTTGAAGAATCTTCTTACAAGTGCACCAATTTTGAAAATTGCAAACCCAGAAAAAGACTTTGTGGTGTGTACCGATGCATGCAACCAAGGACTTGGAGGAGTTCTTATGCAAGACAACGATGTGGTATGCTATGAGTCAATAAAGTTGAACAAAATTGACATTATGTATACAAAATTGACATTATGCATAATGTAGCCTACATTATGCCTTTTTTTATTATTATTTTGTTTTAATTTTAAGTTGACATTTTATAATTTCAAATTGACATTTTAAAGGCATGTCATCCTGGATATTTTTGTAAAAGTGAGTGTGAGATCATATAAATAGATCTCATCACTTCATTTTTAAAAACAAGACTCATGGGATAAAACACTATGCACTTGTTCTACCCTACTTAGGGTTCTTTGGAGAGATGCCCCCCTCTTGGGGAAGGCTATTTTTTGGGCTTTAAGGTAAGTTCTTGAAGTATCTTGGGTTTTTCCTCTTTCTCAAAGGTGAAGCTATGATTTGTTGGTGAAACACGTGCATAAGGAGGTATCCATGTCTTGTCTTGATGTCTCTTTGTTAAAAGCTAATGAGTGATGTCATAGGTAGAATGGTAGCCATTAGGTTGCATCTTATCTTGGCTAGGTCTTCATCAACTTTTTATCACCAAGAGTAGAAGCACATCCTCTTTAGGAGTCTTCTAGTGCTAAAAACCTAGGTCTTTAGGTTTGTCATCTAACCTAGGTTCTCCTTCTCACTAGGCAAGCCATCTTCCTTAGATGCCCTAGGTCAGGTAGGGTTTTGCTAGGGTTAGTTTCCTCTTGTCTTCACATCCTCTTATCATCCTCCAATACCTAGTCTAGGGTTAGGTTTAGGTTAGTTTTAGGCCTAGGTTAGCGTTATATTTGGTTTTTTTACCTTCCTTCACTGCTGCAACCCATCGCTGCCCTAATTCTCACCTCGGTTGCCCTCCAAAGCAGCCCTAATAGCCCGTAAAACCCCTCCTAAACCCTCGCTCTCACTCCCCTAGGGCTCGCTCCACCCCTTTAAACCCTCTACTACCTTTGCTGCCCTAGTTTTTCCCTCGACAACCCCTTTTCCTTCCTCCTCCAACCCTCGGGTCTGCTGCTGCTAGGGCTGCTGCTTGCAGCAGCCTTCCCCTATACCCTCTCCCTCTTGGCAGAACCCAAACTTCCCCTTACACCCTCAGCCTCATCATCTTCACCCTCGGGCTCCCTTCTTCTCTCCCCTCGCTAGCCTCCCAATTTTTCCCTCTCATTACCCTCGGGCCAGCTCCCGTTTACAGACCTCAGCCCTATCTGTTTAGGCTTCCTTTGCACCTCGACTACTCCCAACCTGAGCTTTAGGGCTTCCCTTACAGTGGCATCCCTCCCCAACCTAACCCTGCTGTGCATTTCTCTTCATACCTATCCTTTAACCTTTCACACGAGCTTGTAAACACCTTATAAAATTGGTTAACAAGGTAACATTTCAGTGGTTTGGATAAAGGACTAATTCGTACTCTGTTAGGCTTGGAGACATTGTGGTGATGTCAGTAATTGTTTAAACTTTATTGGCTGTTTGAGATTAGGAAACATTGTAATGCTGCTACTGAACACATGCAACTTTGTTCGTACTTAATACAATTGCTTGGTAACTGCATGGTTATGTACATTGTTGTTACTTATACTAAGTCTGTAATGAATACCTAAACAACTGCTGCTGTCATAAATATTTGCATTAATGACTGATACACATACTGCTGTATATTTCTGTGAGTCAATACTGCTGTACTATTGGTTTCCCATGTTCATCGGGATTGTTGTTGGCCATTTGGAAGCATGTGTATTGGATGAATGACACTTAACACTAATTATCCTTCACACTTATGATATATGAATTAACTAGGACTAAAATTGGTTATTTGCTTATTCTAATGAATGTGCTATTGCAGCAGGTGTACAAATGCACTCATACAATTCATATTCATGCTCACAGTGTATCTACTCCACTTTTTTTGATTGACTCCATTAGGCATTGGTCACTAACCTTACACAGATACGAAATATATTTGGTATCTAAGTGTCTTTTGCAGAGTTACATAGGGCTCTCCCCTAGGAGGTTCCAACTTCCGAAGAAGTTTGGAGAAGTGACTAAGGTGACAGTGGTCACTTTCTCCACACATGCTTTTCGGTGGCTTGGGCTGCCATTTCGACCAGTAACACCTACAAATTTGAAATTGTACATCTACTATTTAGAGAAACAAAACTACACCTACAAATCTGAAATATCAAATATACTACATAACTGAATAGATACTGAAGTCTGAAATCAGATATACTAAAATAAATAGTAAATTAAATTACTCAAAATAGTAAAGAGTGATGAGTCAATGAGTCAGTCTGAGGTCATCAATGACAATATCTACTTCAAGAGTCACAAGTTAAACTGAAAACTAACAATGGACACTGAAAACTGAAAATAGAAGTAGCTAAAAGAAATCATCAAAAGAGCATCAAGGAGATAGTTACATGGACTGACCCTCATCATCCATACTTTCATGAAGGCATCAAGACCATCAATGGGAGCGTCACTAATCGTGGTGGAGGGAATGGAGGGGGGCAGGGTTTGACGCCCAAATGTTCCCCTTTCTGCGAAACACATACTGCATCTAGGGGGGACATTGCTGCATTTCACATAAAGGCATATGTGACGAAACATTTTGCCAAGCGCCACCCTGTCCCGTGGGCATGGGAAATGCAGGGGGTTTTCCCCCTAACCTGTGGGACATGTCCCCATGGAACATTGATATTAATTGACTCATATATTTCTGTATTGTATTCTAACACCCCATCTTAACAAAAAAATGACATTCATGAATTATTACCTCTCCTTAACAAAAGACTCAGAACATTAGAGATTGAAGTCTTTTGTGTAGGATAAAAAAACTCAAAACTACAGAATCTCAATACAACATATGGGTAAGCTCCCATGCACTAGGTCGCCTGGGTAGCCAACCAAGGTGCCTGCTGGTTTTTCATTAGAAGTTTAGAACCATCTAGGTGATTAATGTGTCTTAAGTAAAAAAAAATTCTTCTTCAAAACCCATCATTGATGCTCCATCAAATTGACATCATGCTCATGCCAAAGTTAGAACACTGCTCTTGTTAATTAGACAATCATAATATTTTGATGGTTTTCCATCGCCCTCATGATGAAGTTAGAAAAATGCTCTTGTTTTTCATTAGACAATCACCATATTGAGCCTCCCTTGTAAAAGAACTCTGCTATACAGAACGTCTGCTTGAGGGTTTAAATTGGTTTGAAAAAGCAAGGCTAGTGACTTCAGCATACTCTCAAGAGGCATTGGTGGCTATTCTTTTTGTCACTATGGACATTAAAAAAATTATCTTATCTTCTCCTCTTCTAGGGCCTTTCTATCAATCTCTAGTTCTTTCTAATTATCTCAGGCTGGACCATTTAGGCTTGATTTGATTATTTTTTAAGTTTCCTTTCAAATTTATACATGCTTGATCCTGTTGGTTGTTCTTCTTCCTACAATATTTTAAAGGTAGCCTGTAGTACTTCTTTCTTTCCTGCTAAGCTGGATTGAATAAAAAAGGAACAAGAAATTTTTTTGCTACTGCCTTTTATTTCTAATTGTAGTGGCTAATGGTTTGATTTGGTTCCTTGAAATATTTTCGAGCCAATGATTATATTTCCATGGAATAGAAGATTTTTCTCACTATTAATCCGTCAATTCTGTAGAACTACTTAGTTAAAATCTCTCAATTCTTTCTATTATAAACCTTTTCTGTTTCTTCTTGTTACTTGTGGTGAAATTGTTTTACATTGGTTTTACATCCCAAGGTGATTGCGCTGCATGTTATGTCCAATGGTCAGCAAAGAACACTTGTCGTATGCAAGTCCTCCAGCCCCCCATCAAACCAGATGCCACACAGAGGATCACAGCGTTCTTCAGCGTGCTACCACCTTCCAGGGGCACCAAGAGACCGACTGACTTAGACATCGATCCAACTGACTTAGACATCGATCCAGTCACTAGATCAGCAAAGGGCGATGGGTCTCGACACACGAGATCTCAGCAGCAGCTTTGTACCAGGCCCCCCTCCGTGAGGCGCCCAAGACCCTCCAGACCTCACCGACATCACCCCAGAGGACGCCCCGCGCCCACCAGCTCCTGTTTGGGACAGCAGACACTTTTGAACTTCCCTCAATTTTCCTCTTTCGGCCTCGGATGTTAGGAGTAATCGCTCTCGGCTCCTGCCCACCTGAGCTTCTTCTTCGCCCCGGTGCAGAGGCTGGGTTGAGAGCTCTTCCATGTCACAGCCCTTCTCGCATTATACACTTTTACTTCTCTTCTTTTCTTCTCTACTTTAATTCTGTATTGTATCTCTTTTAAAGGAGACCGTTTGGTCCTCCCGCATGCACGAACATCATTGTAACTGGCAGTCTTGTTGACCTACTTTGTGGTCATTAGTGGACATTAATAAAATTATCTTATCTTATCTTATTAAAGATATTGCTATCTTGTTACTTAGTATTTTGAAACCAGAGGTCTGAAAGTCCTGCAAACTGACCACACACATGCAGTACATGGTCCCTGATGCCAATGCCAGATTGTACCAGTCCTTGATAGCTTTGGCCTTGATACATAGGAATTTCTTCTTTCGATTGTTGCCACAAAAGTATTTTGACCAGATTATGACAGGTTTAAAGAGAATAGTTGATAATTTCTATTGAAAGGGGTTGGACAAATTTTACATATTCATATACTATTTAATAGTCAACCTT
Organism: Pseudotsuga menziesii; assembly: GCA_001517045.1. Lineage (NCBI taxonomy): Eukaryota > Viridiplantae > Streptophyta > Pinopsida > Pinales > Pinaceae > Pseudotsuga > Pseudotsuga menziesii. The sequence goes on along the minus strand of LPNX010071757.1, from coordinate 123,635 downwards.
TGTTTGAAATACTGAAATTTCAACCCTTATTTCTACGGTGCTTATTTATCCCCATGAATTTAGTAGTACTCACTGAGCTTTCATATTGAGAGTCTTTTGTCATAATTTTAATTAGGTGGTTGCTATCAGTCTTTATGTATCAATTTGAAACAAGTAGCTGGTTATTATTAAGGAGAATCTGCTATTCAGGCCTTTTCTTAATGGTCAGATTAGATTATTATATATAATCTAATTTATTATTATATATAAATTTCAACCCTGATTTCTACGGTGCTTATTTATCCCCATGAATTTAGTAGTACTCACTGAGCTTTCATATTGAGAGTCTTTTGTCATAATATTAATTAGGTGGTTGCTATCAGTCTTTATGTATCAATTTGAAACAAGTAGCTGGTTATTATCAAGGAGAATCTGCTATTCCTGTTCTTAATGGTCAGATTAGATTATTATATATAATTTTAAAATAGTGCATGAGCAGTTTAGTTGATATTGGCATGTTATGGAGTTAAAATGGAAATATTTAAACTTTCAATAGTAAGTGCCTTTGGCTTTCAGAAAGAAAGTTGGGGTTGTACCACTTAGTTGAGTTGTTTGTGTTTTATGCTGTTAAGCAGTTGCGGCTACTGTTGCAATTGGGAATGGGGATTGATGTTACCTGGACCATTTTATTTGGGGTTCTCACCATCTTGGTTGCCAGTGCACTTGAGGCATCGGAAGAAAGGATATATCGAGAATAAATTACCTTTTTTGGCAAGGTATGTTTGCATCAGTTGGGTTTGTTTTCTACTGATATTTCCTTATGCAAAATCTCCTTGAAAGGATTCATTTTTATCAGCAGAGTTGTCTTCTTTTCTTCCATAGTATAAGTTTTATGACCTGAAGCCATTTTTTAAATGTTTTTTGTAAAATATAATGCCCTGCCTCTATATAATGGCACTTATAATTCATTGAAGTCAGTTACTTTTAAAATGCCATTTCACCTCTATTTCACAGACTGCCTCCTTTCCTCGTGCACATTTTCCCCGTCAAGGTGCTTTTGATTATGAAAATAAGGTTCTATTAAGCAGGAGAATTTGATGGAGAAAGGTCACTATGTCTACATACATGTTTTCTGTTCTTCATTCATTCTTTGTGGTCTGAGAAGATGTTTGTTATATTTCAATGTATTGGGTAAGATTTGGGTATAGTTTCTTTATTGGAGAATGTGGACACAGTTGATAAAGGTATATGAGGGATAATTAACCATTGGTGATGATAATTTTATACCAAACATTTTATAGTTTCTAGGTTGAGTGCCTTTAGGATTTGTGCCATGGTCAGGACTAGTTACCATATAGAATATTTTCTTGGGATTGAGTGCCCTCTGGATGTTCATGCTAGTTTGAAGGATGACACCCCTAGATATTTGTACTATTTACTCCTTTTGAGGACCTTTTGTAAAGCATATAAGAATTGTGGCTCATACTTCAATGAAGCATCCCCACTTTTGGCAGGATGTGAACTCGAGATACTGCTTCATGATTATTTGCTAGGAAGGCTGAAGTCATGTTAGAATTTAGTGGAGACCAAGTTCCTGGTTGACTATGGTACTTCTTCAAGCAGTTTTGAGATCAATTCTCCTGATTTCAAGCAGATGATAGAGCCAATAGCCGCTAATGGTTTGCCTAAGACAGTATTCCCTCTGGAGGCTTTCATGGACTGATAGGGATCAAGCTTTAGTCTTTAATCCAATGAAGGCCTGCTCTTAAAAAGGCTTTGGATTATGAATGGGGACTAGAAGATTGAGAGCACACTTTGACCGCCTTTTCAAGAATAGAGTTGCATTCTATTTCTAATCAAAGCGATAAATAACTGTACTAAGTGAAAACTATAGTTGCGTAAGTTTTGTAAAAAGTCAAATGAACTCAAAACACATCTTTGGAATTAAACCAGCATTACATCCATCTTAAATGTGGATCTACCAAGTGTTACCTCACAAATTAGCACATTTCCGAAAGGTCACAAAGGCTAGTGCTAAGATTGGCAACTAATAAGGAGATGCACCCACTGTCACCACAATGCATTCTCCTTACGCTTCAGGCCAATTCCTAGAGGCAAACGGGGAGTCCCTAATATAGGTGAAATTGACCTGCACAACAAAAGATACTTCACGAGCAACCTCTTGACAGAGATCAGTGCCTTATGGAGTCAAAGCAATGGATACAAGCACGTTTACCAAGTACTTCAAGAGGACAAGAGTTAGAAGTAATAAATGCTCACAACTAGGGCAAATGATTTAAAACCTTGCTGCTGTTATAAGAGGACAGCCACCAAAATATACTCAAAGATAGATGAAATCACTTGGAACAATGCCACTTACCAGGGAAGCTACCCCTAATGGAGAGGGATAGGAATCACATTTTTGGGGCAGCCAATGAACGAGTAAGACAAATCTGGAAATGGCTTACCAGATCTGGTTTATGCCCTAACCAGCCCCAAAAAATTGCAAGACTATCAACTTGAACCACTAGATGGATGCCCGAGTGAGTAGAGATGATAATAGACCTTATATCCAACTTTTTTTTTTGTGAGCTAAAGGAATCGGCAACGACGCCAATTTTGTACTCGCGTGACACAGGGTCGATTCCGACGGCTACCACTATAACCCCTAGGTGCGACCAGCTGGTGGGTCAACCTTCATGCATGTTTCTTCGAGACTCGAACAGCTGACTTGCTTAACATCCTGTACGTTTTAACAGAATGTGTAGTTGCCAATCGGCCTACATCCCTGCCTCGACCTTATATCCAACTTGTAAGACCCTTAAATATGAATTTAGATGGTTGTACCTGTGAAATAGGATCTAAAAAACATACATAGCACTTGCACAAGTGCTAATCTCTCAAATCGGCCACAAGAAAAAAATGCCCGAGGATCTACCATAAAACAAATAGGGTGCATCATTTTCATGGATTAGATTATTCAATACGATATTATTTTTGAATTTTTTATTTTTAGGGGTTTTCTATATTTTTTTTAGGGTTATAGGTATATTTGATTTTTTTGTATTTTTAAACATATAAACTATGGAATTCAGAAATTTTGAAAAAGAGAAGATGAGGGAAATACACCTAGGTCTTATTCCTTTGGGAAATTAGAAAAATCAGGGCTAGCATCTTATCTCAAGAATTGATAATTCAATATTTGAATGAATAATAGATTTGTTTTGCAGGGATCTAAAGCTAAGAAGGGCTCCTCCAAGGGTTTCTTGTTTTCAGATCTGTTTTTTTTGGGTTCTATATCTAGGGTTTCTACCATTGTATAGTGGCAAAACCCCCATTTTTTAAGGCCTAAATCTTTAGTATTTTAATTAAACATTTCGGATCTGATATTTTAGTAGCATTTAGTTTCCAGCCCTCTAAACATCACATTTAAGTTATTTTTTCCAATAAGATTTTTGCCCTAAATTAGTGATTTTTTTGGACCAACTTTTTTCTGATAATTTCTTTGAGTTTTCTGTGAGCTTGCTGGTTTGTGACAGGTTTTACACAGGTGAGGGGGAGGTGCTGCTCAAATTGGCCCAAAAATACCTCAACCTTCAACCGGTTCCAAAAGGGGTTCAAACCCTCACCTTTCTCTCTTCTTTTCTGATATTTGTAAATCCCAAAGATAAGTTCTCTTTGGGTGTTCTCCAAAAAGTTTATAAAACATTTGTAATCTATAGGTATGTAGATTACGAAGAAGAGTAGTAGGTAGATCACTAGTTGCTGTTTTCCCACTTAAAATAGATCTAGATTTTTTTTTTCAGTTTTACCCACCATCTCCTTCAGGGAGATTGTTGTGTGGTTATCATACTTGGTCTAGCTTAGTTTATTTTTTGATCATTTCTGTTTCAAGCAAGCATCTAGATTAGTTGTGCTTTCTGTTCTATAGTTTAGTTGCTCAAAGTACCTCAAGGTACCGGCACCATGCCTTGTGGCACAAAGCTCGGTTTGAGGCTTGTGGACTATTTTATTTCTGTAATTTACTTCCTGTCATTTAAATTTTGCAAAGAGTAATATACAACCTAACATCCGTTCGTGTATCCTCTGCCCTCCGTTATCTCCCTTAAGGGAACTCGAATCAAGGGTATGAAAAGTGGAGGGGTTTGGGGGATCTAGTTTAATAGGCATCCATCTTGCTATTTTTCCGCTTGATTAAAAACAGTGACTTCGGAAGCTAGTTGGAGTAGAATATTGTGGGGGTCTCTAGGCGTTCTACGTCCTTGTTGAGCACCGGGGCATTAGGGTTTGACCTGGGAGCTACAGGTGGACTTGTTTTCACTGTTTTGAGCGCACCAACACTCCCTCTTTGACTTGAGAAATACTAAATTGGGGTAGTCACACTTTCGAAGACTTAACTGAACATTAAGACCCCCTTAAAATTTATTAAAACTTACAAGAGATATTGCAAAACGTCCTACAAACATAGGTCACTGCTATTTATCTTTGCCTTGCTATTCAAGGCTTTTACTGCAAGCACTTTCACATTTTATTTCATTGCAAGCTTTTCACTTTTCAGTTATAAGTATTTCCTTTCAGTTTTGCAATCTCATGTGGTGGCATCTTTAATTCATTTGGTTAAGTAATCACATTGTTTAGTAATCTGTAGATCTTGTTTAACACAATTGATTCATTTCCTTTCGACATTTTTGGGTAATAGTTTAATAATTGTTCCATTTATTCAATCCGTTCATAACATTTGATACAACTGTGGATATTGTTTATACTGCTTAACTGCTCATTCATTATTGTTTATGTTGTTCATAGTGTTCATTTGTCCATACTGTAATCTGGTTTGATTTAGATAACACCTAAACTGTGGGTTTAATTAACGTAGATTTCAATTTCATTTGTAAATCTGTAAAGTTGTAATTCATCTTTAGACTCCATTTGTTAATAGGCACTAGTATTCATTTATCTCAAGGTCCGCTTGTCATTAAAAGGAAATTTTTGCATTTGCATGCTACTTGTCATTCCTTAGATAGTGTAAAGTGTTAGCCTTGCAAACCTTAATAAAAAATCCCTTTAACTAATAGTTAATAAACTTAGGAATAATTTGGTTCTGTTGGGATTTGGCCTAAACGGAGGAGTTGGTAGACTGTGGTGACAGTGGTCACCAACTCTAGCTTGCCCCCAAGGACACACAAAGCGGGTTGGAGACTTCCCCATGTCATAAAGTGTGTATTAGGCGGCAACAGTACCTTCAAAAAAACTGCTTTAAGGTGGACGATTTATGTTTCTTCATTAGGATGACCAAGAGAGGGGTAATATGATAAAATAAGGTCCAAGTGGGTATGAAAACGTGTTCTAGAGAAGGTGTTGTTATCTCCCAAAATAATTTATTTCGATAGTATGAAGAATTTAATTCACGCAATGAGGGATATGAATATCACTAACAGTTTGAAAGCCTCTGTTTTTTGATGAAAATTTCACAAAGTTGTAGCTTCGGTGGCTTGGGCGAGGATCATAACATCTCATTAGCCACCGACAGACATACATACTACGGCTTCCGCAATCAGATGAAAACTTCGGCGATCGGAAGAACTAAGGACTACGGATCGGCGAGGTAAAGCTGAAAGTTTCCGCAGTGTCGACGGTATAAAGCACTAAGTGCTTCCGAAGTCACGTATCGGAAATCGGAACCACTACTTGATAAGGTGTCGGAACTTGAAAACACAAACCGTCGGCAAGATAGTCCACTAAGGAGCCGCAACGGCGGGAGAAAGACTGACTACGGGTTCCGCCACATAGAAAATCATCGGGGATCGGAAGAACTAAGGACTATGGATCGACGAGTTTAAAACTAAGCTCCCCCGCAGTGTCGGCGGCACAGAGGACTAAAGCTCCGATTCAAACTTCTACTGACCTTCGATAGCGATAAAGCAAAATTGCCGACAGTTGAAAATATAAAGTTTTGAAAAGAAAAACAAAAGAGATAACGCGCATCGACGAATAGCAAGACTGTCCATCGGCGGCATAGAAGACTAATGTCCCGATTTCTTCGTCAAACGACTTTCGACAGCGATAAAATTAGTTTGTTTCACCTCCGAAACAGCGGCAACGTTCCGGTCTAAGGCGCCGATGTGCTAGAAGACGGAGCTTCCGATCAGCGACTGCGGCGACAAGGTAGAAAATTCTGGCGGATTAAACAAGGAAAGTCACTTCAGAATGGACAAGCAGTGGTGATTATCAGCAACCACTTCAGTTATTAAATGTTCGCTCAGTGAACTAGATCTTCGAAATAGATAGACAAATAGTTAGCCAGGGTTTGACACCCTAATCGGAAAAAAGTATCACTTCTGAGTATTTTTTGTGAAAACAGATCGAAGTTTCAAGATCTGTCATTTTTGTAGAAGGCTATAAAGCCCATGATCGATTTTATAATAAGGGTTCAACTTCGGGGATTTATAAGCCTATTATGCTTTCAGCTTCTCATTTTACTTATTCATGATATAAGCTCTTTTGTTGTGATCTGTTCAACCATCATCTCTTTCTTTACTGTATTTATGCCTAAATGTGTATTTAGGTCATTTTCAGATTGATTAAAAAGTTGATAGCTGTCATCCTATTGGTTTATTAGTGCGATTTGATTTATAAATACCATCCTCATCAGGATTTAGCCATTTATATGCATGTGTTTTGTATGTAAGTTTGCCATCCTGGTGAGTTCTCCATCCCTGCACCTTATTGTCAAACTTTTGAGCAATTGCAACTAAAAGCCTTGTAAATGAGTGAGTTTTATGCATGCCTTGAGAGTGGACAGGTTATATAAGTCAACTGACTTGATCCATATCAGAAAACCCCAAAACATTGTAAGTTACCAAGCATCCTCGAGCTACAACCTAGAGGAGTTTCCTAGAGTGATAACAAAGTGGCGTCGTTGCCGAGGAGAGGAGATTGAAGCTCAGCTTCCCTGGGAGACGACATAGATCCATGCTTTGATGATAGACAAAGCTTGGACACTATTATGGTTGTAATCATCTATCTGGCGACTCCATTGATATAAGGTGGCTTCAAGAAGACCAAGTACCAGAGCAAACCCTAAGGGGCCACCAGCGACACCAGTTTCAGATCTAGAAGTAATTTTGAGGAAAGCTAGGGCTTTACTAAGACAGACTAGTAGTGTTGCACAATAAGCTACATCAGGTATTTCAAGAAATCTTTCTGCTATTATTTCTTCTGCTGAAATTCTCAATTTCTAGGAATTTTTAGATACATCAGAAAAATCTAGGAGTTGGGCATCTTCAAGCACTGCTGCTTGTGAAGATCCAATCCCTGGTGACTCCACTGGGATAAGTATACCACCGCCTTTTCAGCAAGCATCTTCATCAGTACTGCCTTCCACAACCTTGTCCATACCCATTTCCAATATGGCTACCCCTCAATTGACCAAGATGGAAAGGATCCTGGTAGCTAGGTATGCACCCCTAATTTTGCCAAATTCCCTCGCAGCCATGCCTACTGGGGATTATCTCAAGTATATGCCTAATTTTACAGGGGAAGGGGATTTCACTGCTGAAGAACATCTAGAGGCTTTTTACAGCTATGCTGAAAATATTAACATAGAACAAGAAGATGTATGGACTAGGGTTTTTGTGCAAAGCCTAGATGGCCAGGCTAGAAAGTGGTTTAAGGAACTGCCTGCTGAGTCAGTGGCAGGCATAGAGGCCCTAGATGACATTTTCCTAAAGCATTGGGGAGAGAGGAGAGATCATCTCTACTATATCACAGAATTCAACAACCTGAAAAGAGAAAATGGGGATTCTGTCTCCAACTTTACCAAGAGATTCAACATGTACAGCAAGATCCCCACTGAGATTAAGCCCACCGATACCTCAGCTAGGATAACTTATGCAAATGCCTTTGACTCTGATTTCTGCCTACTTCTCAGAAAGGAGGTCTGCCTCCTTATCAATCATGCAGGATGTCGCCCGAGGTAGAGTCAAACATTCTGGCATCTCAGAAGGTCAAAGGGAAGATAGACAGGAATAAACAACCAACAGACTATAGTGGGGCTTCGGTATCAGAGAACAAGATTGACAAAATGACCAAACTGTTAGATAACCTGACTGCTGAAATGTCTAAATTGAAGGACCAAGGACATCCACCTGTGAGGGGTAAAGGGCCAAGTGACTTTGCTCCTTGAAACCCAAATTTTGTTCCTTATAGAAGAGGAAACCCCCCAGTTCAGATTCTCAGAAGGGAGAGAAATCAAGGGGAAGATTAGAGGATAAGAGCTCCATTTCAAAATGCTGTATTAGAAGAAGAGCCAAAATTCATTGAAGAAGAAGGAGAAGCTGAAGACAATATCCACTGCATGGAGGATGAGGTGGACTATTCTTTTCTGACACAGGCAGAATATGAGGAAGCCCTGATTGATGAGCAGATCATCGAAGAAGCTGTCTATCAGGCTGATGGTCAGGGAGGTTACAAACTGAGGTCTAGACTGGTTGCTCCCCTCAAGAAGAGTGCTGTACCTGTCAAGCAACTCACTGCACCAGCTAGGAAGGTTGCTGTTTTACCAAAGAAAGTGGCTGTCCCATCCAAAGCATTGCATAAACCAGCACCTTCAGCCACACCTGATCAAGTCCAACTTAAACCTACAACTCATGAGGTAAGGTTTCCAGATAAGCTGCATTATTCTTTCAACCTTGAGTCTGAAATTCAAAAATTGAAAATCCCTTTCCCTCTAATTGAGCTAATGAAAAATGATGCCTTCAAGTCCTCCATTCTGAATTCCCTTCAGCCCAAGGTGCACATTGACACTGACTTTGTGAACTTGCAGGATGACAAGCCTGTCGTGACCCTGGGCCCCATGATCGAAGACCTAAAGGACTCCTGCCCACCATTCTATATATCCTTGAACATCCATGATAAAATCCTCCACAACTGTCTGCTGGATTCAAGAGCCTCTCATAACCTAATGCCAAAGGCCGTGATGAATGAGATTGGCCTCAGCATCACCAAGCCCTACCATGATTTATTCTCCTTTGACTCCAGGAAGGTCAAGTGCTTGGGCCTCATCAAAGACCTTGCTGTAAACTTAACTCAGCTACAATCGAAAAGTGTAATGATGGACATCGTAGTGGTTGATATTCCTCCAAAATTCGGCCTCTTGTTGTCACAGTCATGGAGCAAAAGACTAGGTGGCACCCTTCAGATGGATCTCACATATGCCACCATTCCCATGTTTGGAGGGGAGACTAAGAGGCTGTACAGGGAAAATCAGCTAGCATACATTATAAGCAAGGAGAGCCACTCAGTGAATCACCCCATCTACGCAGTAGACACCGATTTCGGGTCTTGCATTTTGCAAATAGATGATAATCAGCAGACATCAGTTCAGCTCACTAAGCCCACCCGTCAGCAGCCCGAAGAAGTAACAACAGCGATCTGGACCATGCATTTCGATGGGGCTAGCGCTCAAAGCTCAGCAGGAGCGAGTGTAGTATTGATCTCTCCATCTAAGGAAAACATTCACTTATCTTATAAGCTTGATTTCAAAACCACTAACAATGTAGCAGAATACGAAGCCTTGCTGCTAGGAGTTAAAGCTGCCAAGGAGATGGGGATCATGTGCATGAAAATTTTTGGAGACGCAGACCTCGTCATACAGCAGGTCAACAACACTTTTCAGACAAAAAATATCAGATTGAAGGCCTACAGGGATGAGGTATGGAAACTCAAAGACTCATTTATGTTTTTTGAACTGTCATATATTCCTAGGGCTTTGAATCACTTGGTTGATTCCCTAGCTGTCTCTGCAAGTCTGTTTGTGTTAGACACTGAGAGGGGGGGTGAATCAGTGTAAAGCAATATTAAAACTTTTCTTAGCCTGTCACTGTCAACTATCAATTCGTCATTCTACCAATCTCATAATCATTTCATAAACATATCATAAGCATTTGAATCATCAAGAACCATAATACAAAAGAACACAACACCATATAATTTTGTAATATTTTTATATTAATTTTGGTCCGGCTACAACCGTTAAGTAAAATCAGCACCTACTGATATGAAGAGCACCTACTCTGCATCCAGGACCCTGCCTGGTTTTCTTAGACCCTGCTAAGAAGGGTTTGAGGTATCCTAACCTCAAAAGCAAGTCAAGCTTGCATTTACAATTAAAGTTCACTGTCATATCAACTCATCAATCACTTGTCTCTTTAATCTGCGGTCAACTGTCTCAACTCATGCTCATCTGCTGATCATCAACGCTGCACATCATCTCTGCTCATCATATTAACGCTGCTGTAACACTGCTCATCAGTCATCTTGTTCATTTGCTCACTGCTGCTCATCATAGGTCTGCTCATCAATCATGTCAGGAATCCTGCTGGTCACTGTCAAGTCATCATACAACTGCCACAAGGATCTGCTCTTGTGCATCATCTTCATCAACAGCTCATCATCATTATCAATAGATAGGACTCTTCAAATTCTGGCAGACTGTCATCATAAGATATGCAGCATCACAGCATAAGGCCAGCATCTTCCATCCATGCATCACTCAGATCATTAGCAGGCAGATCAACATCATAGATCTGTCCATAAATTCACAATCTCCATTATGTCATCACTCATCATCATGGCTTATATCATGGAATGTTTCATTGCATCATCTTATCAACATGGAGACAAGGTCAGTCAATTATCAGTCTTCTGAATATGTCATCATAACATTGAACAAGGCACCATCACATCAGTATACCACTATACATACAATCAATTCATATCACTATGTCTCACTGTATATTCACAGTATGGATGCCACTGCATACACCACTGTTCAGTATACTGCTGTATTCTTCACCACATCACTGTATACATATTGAATACTTTACTGTTTACTGTTCATACTTCACTGTATATAGACTACTGTACTGTATGCATCATTATTCACACATCACTGTATGCAACACTATTCACACACCACTGTTGTTTCACACATTTGATTGTACATACATGTACATCATTGTTCATATCATTTTCATTGTATGTCACTATATATCATTGCATAAGTACATTTAATGGTTGTATACTAACCTTGTCAATGCATTATCAGTGTAGAAGACCCTTGGACTGTGTATATAGTAGAAGATTGAAATACTGTAGATGACCAACCTTTCACTGCTTCAAAATCGGATTGTTGATGACTTATTACTGTGTATTTTGTTGCAGACTTGAAGCTTACCTCACTCCATCAACGACCTCCCTTCCTTCATCCTCGGACTGCGTAGGAGATCTTCAGTCATCATAGTGTTTAGGGCTTCCTCTTGGTTCTGTGAAAGGACCTCAAACCAAGGTCAGCCTGGGGTCAATTTTTACACTTGCAAACTCAGACTATGGAGGTTATCTTCTTATGCTGTGCATGCATTCTGTAATACCTCAACCAATCAAGACTTCAAGCTCATGCCAAATCATCATAGGATTTTGCTCGTGTCTAATTCATAGGTCTGATTTTTACCTTCAACACATGTCTTAACTCTTGTGTCTGCAAAGACTTGATCTTCAGATTCCTTTGACTAGATTAGGTGCTTGGAAGACATACCTTTAACAATCTCAGTGCACTGAAGATTAGGGCTTGATATTTTACTTCTGATTTAGCTAACAGACCTTCATCACTCCACCTCAATCCTTGAGCTATGGTTACATGAATTATGCTACAAGGATGCATATAGAGATGTTGTTAAGTGAGTGCACAAATCAACCCTTCCTTCAGATTAGCCCATGTGTATTTGATCATAGCGATGCAAAACAGAACTTAACTAAACATAGCGCAAGACTTCATGAGATGTGCTCAAAAGGGGTGTCTTCTATGTTGCCTGCGGGTTCTATATCAACAAGGAATGAATTCAAGACAGCACCTTATCTCTTAAGGTCACAAAGACATCAGAGACATAACAATTCTGTGGTTGTCCTTCTCTATACCTTACATAATTTTTTTTTTGCTGCTGCTACACATTTAGGGCTGTACTGTGGAGGAGCCCTAGGTAAAAAGGTGCTGCTGCTGCAAAACGATTTAACCCTTTCAAGCCCCAAATTTTTCTTTGAAAATGAATGCTTCTTCTCCTAAAATAACAGTCACTTGGCTGTTGCAAATAAACCCAAAATTACTCCTGCTGTAACCCTCGTTTCCAAAATTAGGGCAACAAAAATTGTGGCTTTGTGGAAGAATTCAAGGATGTTTTAAAGTGCCGAGAAAGGCCCCAAGCAAGACAACTAGGTCTGCAAAAAGAGGAAGAAATAGACTGCTGTTTATTCCAAAAAAATCTTCAAAAGTTCATCTCCTTGCTGCTACATTAGTCCCAAATTTCCTCAGTAAAGCTGCCTCCCTAAATTCATAGACACAAAAAAAAACATTCCACTGAAATTTCACTTCAATTTTATGGCTGCTACAGTATACCCGAAAATCAGAGAGAGAATTTTTTTTTGTCTGCTCCTGCGATTTTCAACAGTCTGCCATCCGAAATTTGCCTCAGTAAAAGACCTCAGAGCTCATCCCAAAATTGCACACCACAAAAGTGAGGACGTGATAGGTATTTATACTAAATTTCCACCACATTTTACTGAGCCGACTTGTATTTAATTTTTATTTTTAATGGGGCCGACATACAAAAAAATATTTTATTTCTGGACCGACTTCACAAAGATATAACTTTAAATTAACTTGGAGCCGACCTGTCTCTTTTTTCAGCGTTTAACTTCACATTAGCTTATTTAGTGGCCAACCTTTTCTTACTTCTTAAGGCTTCTTCAGGGCATTTTCAAGGGCTCTTTTCAACAATCCATTGATTTACCAAATCACAACACCAAGCTACGATATGTGAGTGGGTCATATGACCAAATCATGTCTTCTTCAATTAATCAGTGTGCAAACCAAGTTTCATCATGTGCAACAGGTATTCATCAAGTCTTCAAGGTCAAGTACTTCTTCAACAACCAGCATAAAGGATTCAAGACATTTTCAAAGGCTTTAGCATTATCATGTAATGTCCACGAACCATCATACCACCATGGATGTGGGTTTCAAGGCCTTCTTGGTCTTCTTCAACCACCTCAACCACCTCAAGAGACTTCCTGGGGTTCAGGGACCTTGTCAACTGGGTACAAGGTGCTTCAAGGTACCAACCCTCGTTGTAAGGGATCAAGGCACTGCAGGAGGGACTTGGTGGCGTCAATGACATCCTGTGGGGCCACTGCAAGTCCATGTTGGCATCAATGACAATTTCATCAACAGTTTGTTCCTCCTTTACCCCTTAAGCTCAGCTATGATGTTCAGGTCAAGTATAGACCCTCTCTGCCAGACAATGTAAAATTTTGGAGGGTGTTTGAGAATGATGAGGAGCTTAGTAAATTCCTTCAGTTAGTAGATGAATTCTTTGACATACACATAGACCAGGGAAACCTTAACATGGAGGAATCCAAACAGCTCAAGTTAAAAGATAAAGTGACTGAGCAGAATATTGTCCAATTGCCTAGCAACTACATACCCCGAGGTCTAGTACCATTGGAAGAACTGTTTGATCACAATGACATCCCTTTCAAGCCTGCCAAAAGGGAGCTAGATCCTGCTATCTAAGAGCAAAACATAGGCAGCCAAAGGCATCCAAAACTGATAAATCTATCCATTGGGCTGACTGGTGGACAGAAGTCTGAATTTTGCAGCTTGATGAAAGAGTTTGCTGATGTCTTTGCATGGGAGTATAGTGACCTAAAAACATATGACACCAACATCATCCAGCACAGGATTCCTTTGGAGAAGGACACCATTCCTTTCAAACAGAAGCTGAGACCCATCAGCCCTCGTCTATTACCAGTGATTGAGAAAGAGATCCACAAACTCCTCAAAGCCAAGATCATAATCCCCCTCAGGTATTCCAAGTGGATAGCAAATCTAGTAGTGGTAAGAAAGAAAAATAGAGAAATCATGTTGTGTGTGGATTTTAGAAACCTGAACAAGTGTTCCAAAAAAGACTACTATCCACTGCCCAAGATGGAACATCTGCTGCAGAAAGTCTCGGGGGCCAGGGTCATGTCCTTCCTTGATGGCTTCTCTGGATACAACCAAGTTGCTGTGCACCCAGATGACCAAGAGAAGACTGCCTTTACCACCCCCTGGGGCACCTTCATGTATGCTAAAATGCCATTTGGGCTAATGAACGCTGGGGCTACTTTTCAGAGAGCTATGGACCTAGCTTTTGTAGGGCTAAAAGATAAGTTTGTGCTGATATATTTGGATGACTTGATAGTTTACTCTCGCAGCCATCATGACCACTTTCAGCATTTAAGGAAGGTATTTCTGAAGTGTAGAAGGTATGGAATATCACTCAACCCCAAGAAGTCCCAATTTGCACTCAATGAAGGAAAGTTCCTAGGCCACATAGTCTCAGCTGAAGGTGTAAAGATCGATCTGATGAGGGTGGAAGCAATCTGAAAACTGTTAATACCAAGGTCAAAAAGAGACATTCAGTCCTTTTTAGGCAAGATAAACTTCGTCAGAAGGTTCATTCCAAATTTCTCCGAGCTGGTAAAGCATATAACAGTCATGCTGAAAGGGGATGTAGAAGTAAAGTGGACTGACATTAAGACACTCTCCATCAAGCAAGAAACTCTTTTGAAGACATTAAGAAAGCCATCATGGAGGCCCCAATCCTGATTAGTCCCGACTACACCAAGGGTTTTTACGTTTTCTCTTTTGCATCTTATGACACAGTGGCAGCTGTACTATTACAAAAGAATGATGAAGGTCTTGATCATCCAATTGCTTTCTTCAGCAGAACCCTAAGAGATGCTGAGCTGAAGTATGACCCAATTGAGAAGTAGGCTTATGCTCTCATAAAATCTTTGAAGAACTTCAGAATCTACATTCTCCATGCAAAGGTCATTGCATATGTCCCTTCAGCTGCTGTGAAGGATGTTTTGACTCAGCCTGACATTGATGGGAAGAGAGCTAAGTGGATTGCCAAACTCATTGAGTTTGATGTAGAGGTGAAACCCACCAAGCTGGTAAAGGGATTAGGTCTGGCCAAACTCATGGCCAAAGGAAACTGTGAACTTATGGGAATAAATTTCACATGTGTCAGATCAGCAAAGGTGCAGACTGTGGTAGCAGCTGAAACAGAAGTAAATCAAGATCAGAACAACAGTCCATCAGTAGCTGAGAACATATATTCATGTGAGTGGTACTCAGGTATCATTCAATTTTTGCAAAAATTAGAAGTTTCTCCGGATCTCACTCCTAACCAAGCATGAGCTCTTAAGTTGAAATCTGTTAAGTTTTGCATAATTGACAAACTACTGTACTGGAGGGATCAGTCTGGAATTTAGTTAAGGTGTCTAGATAAAGAGGAAGCAAAGCAGGTCATGCATCACTTTCATTCCAGTACATGTGGAGGCCACCACTAGTGGAAAACCACAGCCCATAAGATCTTAAGAGCAGGATACTATTGGCCAGTCCTCTTTGCTGATGTATGCACTTTTGTAAGGGCCTGTGACCAATGTCAAAGATTTATAGGGAAGCAGCAGCTCAAGTCCTTGCCCCTTAGGCCTGTTACAGTGAATGGGCCTTTCCAGCAATGGGGTCTGGATTTCCTAGGTGAAATAAATCCATCCTCCAGTGGACAGCATAAATGGATCTTAGTAGCCACTGACTACTTTACCAAATGGATAGAAGCAATACCCACCAGAAATGCCACTCATCAAGTCATCATGCGATTTTTATATGAGAACATCTTCAGCAGGTTTGGTTGCCCAGTAAGTTTAGTAACTGATAATGCACTAGCTTTTAAGGCTGGGGCATTAGTTAAAATGTGTGAATCAATGGGTATTCAACTGGTGCACTCCACATCCTATTACCCACAAGGCAATGGCCTCGCTGAGTCATCCAACACAAGCTTAGTCAGAATCATCAGGAAAATGCTAGAGACAAATCAGAAAAGCTGGGATTCGAAGCTTAAGTTTGCTTTATGGGCTGATAGGGTAACAGACAAAAGATCCATAGGGACTTCTCCATTCAAGTTAGTTTATGGAACTGAGGCCATCTTTCCTATCCAACTCATCCTTCCAGTGGCAAAGTTCTTTCAGGAAGAGGAAGATGAACCAAATGATATGATGAGAAGGATGATGGATTTGGTGGAGTTACAGCAGATCAGAGAGCAAGTTGTAGGAAAATCAGAGGCTCATCAACAGAGGATAAAGGGCATGTTTGACAAAAGAGCAAAGGCAGACAACTTCCAGGTTGGAGATTGGGTCCTCAAGTGGGATGCTGTTAGACAGGACAAGGGGAAACATGGAAAATTTGACTCTTTGTGGATTGGCCCTTTTGTTATAAACCAGGTATATGAGAATAACACCTTCAAATTGCAGAATCTGGAAGGTGAAGAGGTATTCGATGGCCCAGTAAATGGGTGGTTCTTGAAACTCTATTTTATTTGAAGCTCTAAGGCCTTATGATTGTAAACTAGTAGATAGTAGGTTGTTTTGCTTTCAGAATAAACTCCATGCCCAATGGAACAATAAAGGATAGTGTTAAGTTACTTAGTTGCTTTTAGGGAAAGGCATTTTGGTCTGGGGTTCTTGGGACCTCACTGGGAGGTTCCCATCCCCAAGTAGGAGCCAAATGTTATCTCCCAAAATAATTTATTTCGATAGTATGAAGAATTTAATTCACGCAATGAGGGATATGAATATCACTAACAGTTTGAAAGCCTTTGTTTTTTGATGAAAATTTCACAAAGTTGTAGCTTCGGTGGCTTGGGCGAGGATCAAAACATCTTATTAGCCACCGACAGACATACATACTACGGCTTCCGCGATCAGATGAAAACTTCGGCGATCGGAAGAACCAAGGACTACGGATCCGTGAGGTAAAGCTGAAAGTTTCCGCAGTGTCGGCGGTATAAAGCACTAAGTGCTATCGAAGTCACGTATCGGAAATCGGAACCACTACTTAATAAGGCGTCGGAACTTGAAAACACTAACCATCGGCAAGATAGTCCACTAAGGAGCCGCAACGGCGGGAGACAGACTGACTATGAGTTCCGCCACATAGAAAATCATTGGTGATCGGAAGAACTAAGGACTATGGATCGGCAAGTTCAAAACTAAGCTTCTTCGCAGTGTCGGTAAGGCAACAGACAAGGCCTCTGATTAAAGACAAAATTCATTTCGATAGCGCGACAATAGAAAATCATCGGTGATCGGAAGAACTAAGGACTACGGATCGGCGAGTTAAAGCTGAAAGTTTCTGCAGTGTCGGCGGTGTAAAGCACTAAGTGCCGCCGAAGTCACGTATCGGAAATCGGAACCACTACTTAATAAGGCGTCGGAACTTGAAAACACTAACCATCGGCAAGATAGTCCACTAAGGAGCCGCAACGGCGGGAGACAGACTGACTACGGGTTCTGCCACATAGAAAATCATCGGCGATCGGAAGAACTAAGGACTACAGATCGACGAGTTAAAACTAAGCTCCTCCGCAGTGTCGGCGGCACAGAGGACTAAAACTCCGATTCAAACTTCTACTGACCTCCGATAGTGATAAAACAAAATCGCCGACTGTTAAAAATATAAAGTTTTGAAAAGAAAAACAAAAGAGATAACGCACATCGGCAAATAGCAAGAATGTTTATCGGCGGCATAGAAGCATTAGAGGAAATTTCAACTCAAAATGGGCCTCCTAAAATGAACTAATAAAATAATAGTTAAAATAATAAAATAATATTTATTAATTTTGGAGGAAGAAAAGAAAAAAACTACTTTTTTGTTTGTATTTTTGACATATCTCCCTGCGTTTTTACTCAAATTTCGATCGGGTCATCATTCCGTTTTTTCAGCTATTTCTTGTTTTTGGGGTAGCGGGGTCCGTTAAAAGTATGCCGAGTGGGTACTCGCTGGATGCGGAATTTAATTCCGCATCCAACGTGCTCTCCCGATCGAAATTTGAGTAAAAACGCAGGGAGATATGTCAAAAATACAAACCAAAAAAGTAGTTTTTTTATGATACCTATCCCCAAATTTATATTAAAAAAGTGTTTAAGACCTATACGGTATTTCAAATTTAAAGCAATTTCATTGGCTAACACATGATGACATGGAATTTGAATAAAAGTTAAAAGGCCCATTTTGAGTTGAAATTTCCTCTAATGACTAATGTCTCGATTTCTTTGTCAAACGACTTTCGACAGTGGTAAAATTAGTTCGTTTCACCTCCGAAACAGCGGCAGCGTTTCGGTCTAAGGCGTCGATGTGCTAGAAGACAGAGCTTCTGATCGGCGACTGCGGCGACAAGGTAGAAAATTCTGGCGGATTAAACAAGGAAAGTCACTTCAGAATGGACCAACAGTGGTGATTATCAGCAACCACTTCAGTTATTAAATGTTCGCTCAGTGAACTAGATCTTCGAAATAGATAGACAAATAGTTAGCTAGGGTTTGAAACCCTAATCGAAAAAAACTATCACTTTTGAGTATTTTTTGTGAAAACAAATCGAAGTTTCAAGATCTGTCATTTTTGTAGAAGGCTATAAAGCCCATGATCGATTTTATAATAAGGGTTCAACTTTGGGGATTTATAAGCTTATTCATGATATAAGCTTCTCATTTTACTTATTCATGATAATAAGGGTTTAGCTTCTCATTTTACTTATTCATGATATAAGCTCTTTTGTTGTGATCTGTTCAACCATCATCTCTTTCTTTACTGTACTTATGCCTGAATGTGTATTTAGGTCATTTTCAGATTGATTAAAAAGCTGATAGTTGTCATCCTATTGGTTTATTAGTGCGATTTGATTTATAAATACCATCCTCATCAGGATTTAGCCATTTATATGCATGTGTTTTGTATGTAAGTTTGCCAGCCTGGTGAGTTCTCCATCCCTGCACCTTATTGTCAAACTTTTGAGCAATTGTAACTAAAAGCCTTGTAAATGAGTGAGTTTTATGCATGCCTTGAGAGTGGACAGGTTATATAAGTCAACTGACTTGATCCATATCAGAAAACCCCAAAACATTGTAAGTTACTAGGCATCCTCGAGCTACAACCTAGAGGAGTTTCCTGGAGTGATAACAGGTGTTATAACCTTTACAAGCGCAATCACCTTTACAATGCACCATAAGTGTGGTTGGGGGATCCTAAGTCATATTTCCTAATGCTTTCACTTGAAGATGCACCCATACCTACCCCCTCATTGGCACTCCAAGGGCATAAATGCTCGACATGATGAGGAGTTACCACGCATCAATGGATAGTCACTAGGGTCACAAGACCAACACACCTTGAAATGAAGACAAAGAGGACATGCCATGACTTACCAAGGGGTCTGGAACCCCGCTAGACCAACACTTATACATAAAGAATCCCTAACTTGGCCTTTTACAATGGCCAAAATACCCCTCTTTGGCACTGTTTATGCACAACCTAGCCGTCAAAGGATTGACAAGGTAATTGACTGCTAAACCGACAAAACTATGGACTTCCTTTGCAATTTGTCACTATCAAAAGGAGTTCCTCTTTTAGTTTTCCCAGGTCTAATAGTAAACGAGCCTAGACTAGCCAAGGGAGGGACCCTAGCCAAGTTTTTTCTAAAGTTAACTAAGACAACTAGCTAACCTCAAATACCGACCTAACTCTATGGTTATGATAAGGTGTCTAACTAGGGATATTCAATCAGAAACAAGCCACTCTTCAGTTTTCCAATGATGTATAAAATATAACCATGAGCAGTAAATACATGATACAATGAAATAAAAACATTACATTTAAAAGTAGACAATTAGAGCTTCTTGAAATAAGTAACCCCCAAACCGAAAAGGCTTGATAGTCATAGGGATTGTTGAGCTACTATAGCCCTTCTATCCAGTCGTGAGGACCAACAATGTTGCTTGGTCCAATTTTTCAGAGCACGAAGCAAGGAGGATTGACTGTACCCTTGGCCACGCCACTCGACCTCTCAGATGTGTGAAGAGTAATCTTCTTGAATGCCGTGCTCACTGCACTATAGTAACATGATGACCAATAGATTGGTTTCATGATATCTATGGGGTCCCTGATATATGCAAGGTACATGGGGTCCAAGTCCATGTCCAATGTTGTCTAATGTGGTACTACTTGAAGAAGGGTACTAGACTGGAGTCAAAGGGGATGTCCAATGTCTTGCACCTGACGAGGATGCGAGGAAAATTCTGCCAACAATGGTCACTATCTAGTAGTGTTCCCTTCAACTATAGTTTTACACACCTAACAATAGTTATTGAAGATCTTTAGATGCTGAAACACGTCTTCTACCCAAGAATCCCGAATGTTATTTTAGCCAAATATGCGCATAATAATGCTTCCAATATGCACCATGTATTAAGTTTATTGTTTGTAATCAATAACTCATAGCATAAACTTAATCAACATCAATGAAATATGAAATAATAAATTCTTGTGACAATAGCTCAATGAATCAATAATGAATTGAGACAAACATTAGATCTTTATTAAAGCACATTCTAGATAAAAGCAATGAACCATAATTTATGACAAAGACAATCTATCTAGCACCAAAATGTAGTTCAAAGTGTTGATGTTTTGAGCAAAACCGAAGAAGCTTGAACTTTAAAACTTTTATCAATCAATTTCAGACTTCAGTACATATGTATCTCATAAATCAGCCACATATGAATATATTGGCCACATGTGAATCTCATAAATATATCAACCACATAAACATATTAGCCACATGTAAATCTCACAAATATATCAACCACATAAATCATATTCATAAATCAACCATATGAATTAACTCCATAAATCAATCATGAGAGACAAGGTATACCCTGGGAAAACCCTCCAAACATGGAGGATGGAAAACCCAGTAATTCTGGAATGTCCTCTTCCAATTAGGCACCAAAACACACGCTAACCTATTTAATTTCCATAGGTTCGAGCGGATACTGCATAAGAGGGAATTGACTGAGGGCCTTGATACTTAGAACAGAACGAGACACTCCTACAGTATTAAAGTCATCAGTAAGGAGAAAGAAGCCTTATTTTCTTAGGCTTAAAAGTCAACATGAAATTAGAATTGCATGCATGCAAAAGTGAAGCAAAAACCCTAAAAGTGACATCCAAACCCTCAAAGGACATGATCATCTATTTAAGAAGGGATATTTGACTAAAGAAGGTATCTATTATTATTATTGTTGATTGGAGTCTTGGAGCAACAGCACAGCGTGCAACAACAACAGTTGGGGTTGAAGACAAAGTCTTCAGCTAACGAGGGTTCGGTAGTGAGATATCTGCCCTAGTCTCCTTTAGGGTAGGCCATTCAGGTCCACCATCAGCTTTTCATCTTTATTCATTCATATACAGCAAGCTAGCATCCATCAGAAGATTATTTGCAGGGACACATGTGTAGCTGGGGATTTAGCTGTGTTGGATAATAACTCCCGAATTCATTTATTCCATTGAAAAATCATTTATTTATACATTACATATGCTGGTTGAGTTTCATCTTCCGACCAGCCTTTTCAACTTCCTACATAACTATTCATTTTCCTTTATTTATTTACAAAATATAATCCCAACGGATTTTATTCCAACAATCCCCCCCTTAATCCGAAGGGGTGTTAGTAAGTCCAAGCATGTTTCTGAATCTTTCAAATT
>LPNX010071757.1:74066-99759 GCA_001517045.1 Pseudotsuga menziesii | reverse complement strand
CATGCTGAGAGAGGTAGGCATAGTTCTGAACTCTTGCAGATGAACCCTTTAGCTTCAGCAGCTTCCCATCTTCGTATCCAGTCATGATGACTTGGTTGCCAGAGGACTTTCTTATTTCTATGATTCCATCAAACATGTGGATGGAATGGCCTTGCTGTCGAATCTCCACCAAGGACAGCAGGCTTCTCTGCAACTCTGGAAGATAAAGAACATTCTTCAACAAGAAATCAGGGAATCCAGGCATCTTCAGCCGAATGGTGCCCATTCCCTTTGGTTTAAGACTTGACTTATCTGCAAAGTAAACTATGCCATTTATTGTTTCATTAAGTTCTTCAAAACAGTCTTTGCTAAAAGTCATGTGTGATGTTGTACCAGTATCAAGTAGCCAACAATCTGTGTAAGATGAAAGTGAAATCATTTCATTAATACCAAGATTTCAATGTGCAACAATACAATGAGTAGAATCTGAAGATTTACTAGCATCTTGGTTCTTATTGTCATCTTTCTTCTGGTTATGTCTGTCTTTGATGGAGTCCCACGAAGCCCAACACTGATCTGCTGTGTGTCCAATCTTTCCACAACGCTTGCACTTCAAATCTGATCTTTTGCTGGAGTTGTTTCTGCCTCCTCTACCTCTGAAGTTTCTTCTTTCTCTGCCTCTCTCTTTGCCAGAGAGAGTGGCACCAACTACAGATGCTATAGATTGCATCTTCTGTGATGAATCTGCAACTAAAACAATAGGAGAAAAGAAGAAAGAGTAAAGGTGCGGGTCTAAGTCTCTGCCACCTTCCTCAAGCTTTACAACATTGTATCAGTATCAGAAATCAATGCAGCTTTATCGTAATCTTTACACAGTACTCAACGATACTCCAATTGCACTAGCATTCAACGTATTTGAGTTTATGCACCGGCAACAATAGTGAAAGAAGCAGGTCTAAGTCTCTACTACTTTTTACAATACAGTCTATGTAGAATAACAACTATACTAGCTAGAAACAATGTCTTCAATGAGCTCTCTTTACTATGTAGGTCTATGTTTCTACCGTAGTATTTACATTAATCTAAAACAATTCTGCAGCAGCACAACTTATATGGCAGTGCACAAACTTCTCAATTTGTAACAATACACAACCTTCAAAAAATGTATAGCAAAAATATCGAGCTTCACTCACACATTGAATACGCAGCACAGACTGGGTGCAGTCTCAAAACCCTATATTTTGCAACAGTACAGTTTATATGGTAAGTGCACAGACTTCATAATGACCATACACAATTATGCAACACTTCAAACTTAAATAGCAGTCACCTTGGAGGTCGTAGCAGTCTTCTTAGCTCTCTGGTTCACGCTCCAGCAGTATGCAGCTCTAATGATCTTTGGAATAAGAGCAATCACATTCTTCAAAAGAAAGTAGTCTTGAAACTTTATGATCCGCAGGCTTCAACGCACTTCTTGCAGACGCCACGCTCTTGAAAAGGGCTCTGAATCTACACTGTCAGTCTTCAACGCGGTCACAGTAGCAACAAATACACAGCAAAGAAATCGCAGCACTCTCCAACTTCATGATACTCCACAGGAGCAGGTCGTACGATTCAATGGTCTTCACGGCTTCACGCGTTCCATCAACAATCTTTGTGACGAAAGGAGTGTTCAAAACAGTAATTCTCTCCTTTTCAATATTGCAACTTCACGCAGATGGGAACTAGCGTAAACCTTCTGTCACCGGTCTTTAAACAAATTGCAGCAGAATATCATGGCTTCATTCTTCAACAAGTTCTCAGTTTGAGTACTGAGATCTCCTCTTGGCTGGGCGCAACACTCAGTATTCCATAGCGGCTCTCAAAACAATCCTTCATACAACATGTGAAATTTTCCAGAGAAAACACACGGCTTCAATCTTCATGCAAAATGAAAAGCGTGAGTCTTCATCATTATAACAAACATGCAGCAGCAAGGCGTCTTCAATCCCTACTGGTCGCAGCAGTCAATTCTCAGTATGATGTCGAAGTCGCGGCTCTCAGGATGGGATACAATATTACGGCAACAAATACAATATTGTGGTCCACAATAAAGTGCCAAGTCTCCTCATAGCTTTCTCACAAAACAGAACTCATTCATAAAAACAATCTTAAAGAGGGGAACCCGCTGATAATGACGGGAATACTTGGAACTGAATATGGCAGCAATGTGAATGAAGTGGCAAATTGGAAATTAGAGTGAGTCTCGATACCTAGAAGGTATACGTAGCAGTAGAGTGGGAGCACTATCAAACGAAAAATGAAGCAATGATGCAAAATTAGGGTTAGGTATACATCAAACTAATTCAAACGTTCTTGCAATGAACAGTCAAAACCATGCAGCAAATGGAGGAAGCATAGCATCTTTGGACCGTTTAATTGCTCAACGCAGGTCTGGAAGAGAATAACGTATACAATTAAATGCTCACAGGCTGGCAGGAAAGCATCTGGAGGCAGACTGACAATTGCAGGCAGTCTGAAACGAATTGACAAAGGACAGAATGGAGGTCTGGCAATGGACTGGCAAGCATTCAGGCTGCCAGGAATGAAACTTAACAGCAGGAGTTATGGCAGGTGGTGCTCTGATACCACTGTTGGATAATAACTCCCGAATTCATTTATTCCATTGAAAAATCATTTATTTTTACATTACATATGCTGGTTGAGTTTCATCTTCCGACCAGCCTTTTCAGCTTCCTACATAACTATTCATTTTCCTTTATTTATTTACAAAATATAATCTCGACGGATTATATTCCAACAAGCTGGAAAACCCCAAAGCATTCGCTGGGTCTCCAGATCTCAGTTTATCTTCTGAAGCAAGCCCTTATCCATGAACCTGTACTCGGGAAAGCGAGGGGGTTTCTTTTAAACTTAGTAGTGTATAACAAAATTGTTTTTTAATTACTACACTACTCAAATCTTTTCCCTTATGGTACTTCGGTATAGCGTAGTGGGTAAGTATTCCAATTACTTTTGCAAAACTTAAACAAAGCATGAAATGATAATGAAAAACAACTACGCTAACAACATATTGAGAAAATAGAAAAAATGACATCGACACAAATTCCCCCAAGGGGGATGGGGACCGGGCTCTAACGAGCCTACTCAAACTTTATTTTGCTTTTACAATGATGCGGAAGAAAGTGCACTTTGGTCCTCAAATTGGGATTCAAAGGCTTACAACTTGTGAAAAGAATAATTTTTATGTGAGGGGGAGCTTCGTTTGTTTTCTTTTTTGTTGATTTTGTGAAAATTTTGCTAGAGCTTCCCTCTCTTTTATCGCAAACCTGCAAAAAAAAAACCAACAAATGTTAGTGGAATGTGCCCAAAAGCACTTTAAGAGTGCTTTTGGAAAACTTCCAAAGTCTGCCTAAAACAAATTCTAAGTAACAATTGACTATAAAAAACAAAAGAAAAAAATACTAAGGAAAGCTAGAAAGCTTGCCTTATTAGGATCTTTGCTTGCCTCTTGAAAAGAATGGCAAGCAAATATCAAGCACCATATGCCAAATAAATCAAATGAAAATTCTTTAATCTTCTTAACCAAGTACTTTGAAATTTTAACTTTAAACTTGCGAGAAGAAAGCTAGATCTAATGTTTAAAATAACAACTTGTAATTACACAGAAAGATCTAGATTTGGAAATTTAAATATACTTTATATATGTCTTTGAAATGTAGATTTAAGCAAAGTAACAGTAACCAAAGTAAAATTGAAGATTTTTTGGATCAAGAAGTGATAGAACCGGGTGGAGCAAGAAGTAGAAAAGGGATGGTGACGCCTCCTTTGGTGAGATCCGAGGGATGATGCTTCTTCTTTCGAAATTAATGGAGAAGAAGGAGAGCCCACTTGCTCCTCAAATGCTCCAGCTTGGGTTTCCTGTAAAATACCTTCAACTAAATGCAAAGGGGATTAAAAACCTGTGTGAAATAATAATAAGATGAGCAGTATTATAGATCCATACAAAAAATCATATAAAACTTGGTAATCTAATACTTTTCACAACAAGAAGTAACCTAACAAGAACCACTTCCTATTTTTACCGAAATGCAAATTTCCTTACGAAGACAAGTAATCCCAACAATTGCAAAATATGACAGGAATTGATAAAGATTACCTCAATGATTTCGCATAAAGACAACATCAACCAAACATCTATGGATCCCACACGGAAATTGCCTCCAAAGCCTTTTATTAACAATACTCAGAAAATATTACAATGTATGCAAGCAGAGGTTCAACCTTCCGATCTTAAACAAAGGAGAAGTGACATGCTTAAATAGGAAAAGAGAGACCCAAGGAGGCCTCATCAATACTGAAGATCAACCCGGAGTGTAACTGAGTTGAACTGAGCTTGGATTGAGTTGAACAGAGGAGGTGATTGACACCTTTCTCACCAAACTCCTCCAACAAATAAAAAACTGGCAACACAGACCAACCACTCACCAAGATTTAAGATTGGGTCACCCACTACCCTCGCGTGAGTGTACGGCTTCTCCACGTGTGAGAGAATCTCACCAACAAAATCAAACGTTTGCTCCAAAGCTTTGGCTTACGGTAACCTTAAACAAATGAACTGAAGCTTAAGTGAAGTGGGTAAAGGGGGGTCCACTCTCTTTAGAAATCGCAACCCATAAAGCATGCTTACGATTTCACCAAATTTTGACGTCACCACCACTCCATACGTTCCACATGACGTTAGCTCCACCAATCATTAAATGGTATAACAATCCATTACAAAACTTAAATGGGACATACATACGAGTGGTCCATTCCTTATTACTCCAACCATGCTCACGATTTAAATAAAAGCTTGACGTCATCATTATTTAATCACTCGTTACCATATAAAAGGACTCATGCACGGTAAAGACCAAGGTTTACATGCTAAGGTGGATAATAGAGGGGGGGCACTCTTGGTTAGCGCAACCCCTTCACCATGTTCATGACTTCCTTTGCTTTTGACGCCATCCCTCATAATATCACCTTCAAAACCTTATTTTAAAACCAAACTTTGACTTCATATGAGTGGATGTATAAATCGTTAGTCACATGGGACCCTTGCCATGTCACCCAAATCAAAATTTTAATTGATTTTGACTTTTAAAAATTTGACTTTTGTCAATATGTCCAAATTTAGCATTAAAATGCCATTTTGATGCAATTTTAGCCAAATAATGCCTCACGGGGTTCTTCGGCTGCCCGACTAATGTAGAAAGTGGTCCTTTGGGTAAAGTGGACACTCCGAGTGTAAAAACGAGTGGCCCCATGTCAGAAACAGACTCCGTATCTGACTTTTATTACAATCTGAAGTTTTTTAATTAAACCATTAAAAAATGGCTTAAAAAATGGAAAAACTGTTTTTTTGCCGAAACTGACGAAACTCTAGGGGGACCTAGTACATGTTCATACGACTTAATTCGAATGCCTAGCATGTTGAAAAACACTGACCCGAAGGCTCTAATAACATCCCTAGGCCGAAACACCAAGATGACTACCCCAGTTTTGGAGGCGTGAGTGAAAAAATAAAAAATTATTAGTCGTTTGTTCAACAACCAATAATAACCAAGGGAAAAAACACTCTGGGCTAGTCGGCTTGATGCTTAAGTCCGGGAAGTTGAGCCTTTTATAAAAAATTAAATGCCAGGACATTTTTTACAATTTCCCCAAGGGGATATGAATATGTGTTACAAAAAATAAAATGGCCATGAAGGCCTGAAAGGACTTTTGAACTCTGAATATGAACAAGTATCTTGTTCATCATTGGCGGCTCACAGAAAGTCCAACTAGGTGCAGCCTAGTTGGTAACATCTGGCTCCAACTGTGGGACGTGTGATTGATCTAAACCTCGTGAAAATCGGTCATACGAGAAACCTAGAATCTTTGGTTCCTGTACAAAAACTAGGATAAGTCAGTCACATGTATATCGATAATCAAATGAAACAAAATAAGCGGCAGTATATGATACAAAAATGATTTTTTTTTTATACAACTAATATACAGAAAATGAACCAAGTTAAGAAATAAAATGCGAAGAGAGGTTTAGAGAGTGATGATACAAAGATGCCCCCATGGGCATCAGATATTTTCACTGAAAAACAGTTTCAGAATTTGTCCGTTGAAAGGTAGACTCTGCTTTTCCCCATCCATGTCACTAAGATAAAAGGAGTTGTCGCCCGCCACATCATGAATGATGTAAGGGCCCATCCATAAACTGTCAAATTTTTTGTGCTTGCTCGACTTTTCTCTTCGTTTGTCCCAAAGTAACACTGTGTCTCCTTTTTGAAGAACCCTTGGTTTGGATGATTTGTCAAAATTTCACGAAATACACGAAATCATATAAAACTTGGTAATCTAATATATTCCACAATAAGAAGTAACCTAACTTGAATCACTTTCTATTCTTACCAAAATGTAAATTTTCTTACGAAGACATGTAGTCCCAACAATTGCAAAATATGAAAGGAGTTGATACAGATTACCTCAATGATTTAGCATAAAGACAACATCAACCAAACATCTATGGATCCCACACATAAATTGCCTCCAAAGCCTTTTATTAACAATACTAAGAAAATATTACAATTTATGCAAGCATAGGTTCAACCTTTCGATCATAACAATGAAGTGACTTGCTTAAATAAGAAAAGAGAGACCCCAGGGGGTCTCACTAGCACTGAAGATCAAGCTTAGTTGAGCTTGAGTGATCCAAGAAATCGGTGGGGTGACTTCTTTAGTTTAACTGGATTGTTGGTATGGAGGAGGTGCCACCTCAAATGAGGTAGGCAACGTCACTCACCTACCAAGCCAACTCATGATTTGCATGCTCCATCATCCCACGCGAATGTGTACGGCTAAAGTATGACATGAGAGTCTTCTTTACCAAAAACATGTGATATTACACATACATATCTCATTGTAATTTATCCAATAGTCAAGTTCCAACTCCCTCATGAAGAGGGGTCCACTCTTTGGTTAGCGCCACCACAACATGGTAAGCGTGATCACTAATTTGAAGTTGACTTCACAATACTATACACCCTTGCTACCTCATAAAGAAAACCCATGCACGGTAAAGAAGATAAATCAAGGTTTTAATGGTAACGTGGTTAATAAAGGGGGGGGGGCACTCTTGGTTAGCGCAACCCCTTTCACCATGTTCACGATCTCCTTGAAGCTTGACGCCATCACCATTTAAACTCTTGTTACAATACAACTCCAAACCAAGGTTTTGCATGCATGGTATATTATTTACCACATATCCAAAGCTCTTTTATTTATTTTTTAAATGACATGGATATAAGAGGGAGGGGTCCACTTCAAGCTACCGCTTCCTCAAAATAAGCTTGTGATTTCTCTCATGCTTGATGTCACCTTCATAATATAACTTTCATTTCCTTACTTTATAACCCAACTTATAATGCCTTTGAGTGGATGCATAAATCGCTAGCAACATGAGACCCCTTTGCCATGTCATCTCACCCATTAAACAAATCAATTTTGACCTTTTTTAAAATTGTCCTTTTGTGCCAATTTGTCCAAACTTAGCATTAAAATGCCATCTTAATGCACTTTTAGCCAAATAATGCCTCATGGGGTGTTCCAGTTGCCCGACTGATGTGGAAAGTGGTCCTTGGGGTAAAGTGGACTCTCCGAGTGTGAAAACGAGTGTCCCCACATCAGAAACAGACTCCGTATCTGACTTTGATCACATTTTGAAATTTTTTAATTAAACCATTTAAAAATAGCTT
This sequence comes from Pseudotsuga menziesii, assembly GCA_001517045.1. Taxonomy (NCBI): domain Eukaryota; kingdom Viridiplantae; phylum Streptophyta; class Pinopsida; order Pinales; family Pinaceae; genus Pseudotsuga; species Pseudotsuga menziesii. The sequence continues at coordinate 91,987 of LPNX010071757.1, read as the reverse complement.
AAAAAATGGAGAAAATTTATTTTTCTTGGAATCTGACGAAACTCTAGTGGACCTAGTACATGTCCATACGACTCAAAATGAATGCCTAGCATGTTGAAAAACATTGACATGAAGGCTCTAATAAACTCTTAAGGCCGAAACACCAAGGCGACTACCCCATCTTTGGAGGTGTGAGTGAAAAACTCAGAAATTATTTGTCGTTTGTTCAACAACCAATAATAACCAAGGGAAAAAACACTCTGGGCTAATCGGCTTGATGCTTAAGTCTGGGAAGCCGAGCCTTTTATAAAAAATTAAATACTAGGACATTTTTTACAATTTTCCCCAAAGGGGTATGAACATGTGTTACAAAAAAAATCCGAACATACTCCCAGAAAAAGCCTGGCGGACTTCTGAACTTTGAAGAATGAAAAAGTATACTTGTTCCACTTCACCGACTCGCTTGAAAAATCCACCAAGTACAACTTAGGTGGTAACACTTCTCATTTTCTTTTGAGTTGACCAGTTTCTCTTTAGGCTTCTCAATAGTTGTTTTCTCAGATTTTCGACTATATTTTCCTTAGGTTCTGCTAAGGATTTCATGAAAATATCTCTTTGACTTGGAATTTTGAGGATCTCAATTACAGGGATAGAAATCTTAGCACTTGACAACCAATTACCCAAATCAATGTTTAGATCTAGAGAAGGAGGAGGTTTTACTTTGGCATATGCTGACTTGACTTGGTTGGGACTGTTGTCCGCCGATTGCACACTAGCAGCAGAAATCTTCCGAAAGCTGTCTCCTCACTTGAGAAAGTGGGAGAGGTGTGACCTTGGGGGCAAGCACAGAGCCAGGTACTGTCAGCTACTCCTAGCTCCTCCGTTTAGGCTAACTCCTAACGAAACCAATTACCCAAATCAATGTTTAGATCTAGAGAAGGAGGAGGTTTTGCTTTGGCATATGCTGACTTGACTTGGTTGGGACTGTTGTCCGCCGATTGCACACTAGCAGCAGAAATCTTCCGAAAGCTGTCTCCTCACTTGAGAAAGTGGGAGAGGTGTGACCTTGGGGGCAAGCACAGAGCCAGGTACTGTCAGCTACTCCTAGCTCCTCCGTTTAGGCTAACTCCTAACAAAGCCAAGGGGGGTGGTCCCCAACACAGAGTTTCTAAGGCTCAATGTGTTTAAGTAAATTTTACGAAAGTGATGTGGACGGGTGTTTATTAGGAGTTTGTTATGATGAATGAAGATTGCAATTCTTATAACTGAAAAATAAACACAAGACAAGAAGCAATCCACGTTGCTATCACCAGATTAAAAGATAAACAATATAATGAGAGCTCGTGAAATAAGATAGCATTCACAGATAAAGATCTTACTTGAAAAAAACAAAAGGACAAATGGGCCAGATCAATAATAATGCATAAGATTTTAAAATAGACCAGTGCCTTATGGAGTCAAATGTCTGAGATGCTTGGGAAAGTTGAAAATACAAGTCTCAAAATAGTGCTAGTGAAAGTGTTTTGCGATTGTTCTTGGTTCATTTTAAAGTGTTTTAGTGGTCTTGTTTATTATGGCTCATCAAAAGGTATCAAAAGACCAATCGGGAAAGCGTTCCAAGTTATCCCGTTCGAGACATGTCAGCCCGTCCAGTATCTGAGGCTAGTGTCCTGCGGATTGACCAACTAGCCTGGACTCTAAGACAACGGGGAGTTTCAACGCCTTTACTAAGAATGACTTTGAATACTTTCGGCAACGTCGGTGCGTTGGTTATGGGAGTAAAATTTTATTACGTTGTTACTTGAGAGATTATCAAATCCGCTCATCGTTTTGAGTACGAGCCCAACTATGAAAGTCGACAGAGCATACTAGGTGAGGGATAGCAACGAAGTAAATTAATTAAGGGGAAAATGTGAGTTGCAAATTTTATTAGAACACAATTAAACTCTCCGACAGAGAGCGCTCTTGACTTTGTCTTATGACAAAAGTTCAAGAGTCTTAGTTACTCTATATGCCTAAATGCAAGGATGATGCAAGACTATTATGCTCTCCGACAGAGAGTGCTCTTGACTTGGATTTCGGCAAGTTCAAGAGACTTGGATTTAAATTAACAAGTTAAAGAGCAAAAATGCACGAATTAAAGAATAACCACAAACCCTCTGACAGAGAGCACTCTTGATCCACCTGACGGTGAGATTCAAGGGATTTTAGTTCTTTTTTACTTTTGCAATTTATATTAAATGAAAGAAAGCTCTAAAATAAAGTTAAACAAAAACAAGAAGCTTTTTTCTTTTGACTTTTATGAAAGCAAAAAACAAACTTTTCTAGAATTTGAAACTAACCTTTCGTATTCTATTCTAACCCATTATTCTACAAGCATAAAACAAAGCAAATTGCAAACATGAAAAACGAACGATACAGTCTTCCCCCAAATGGGGGAAGTGGGGTGTGGGAGCCTTTATCCCACTTGCTCATTATTAATTTTTACAATGCCTTTGATGCTGGCATTCTTTTTTGATCTTGAAAGGCCCTTTAATGCAATCCGGAGAAAGGGGATGAAGAAGGGGGAATTATGAGTGTTTTTTGGAGCTTGAAACTTCAAATTTTCGCCAACACTTCCGCTTAATCTGTCGTGAAAAGTGAAAAACCAGCGAGCTATTTTCCTGTAAAACAATGGATTAGACAATAAAATACACTAAAAAATTACACTTAGTACTTGTGTAAAAGATAGAATTTTTATGCTACTTCAAGTACTAACTAGATCCAAGTTAAATGTAAAACTGGGACACCTCCTAGATCTAGAAATGAGAGCAAGTAAAAATGAAAATGATTAGCCTTATAGATTTGATTTTAACTTGCAAACATAAAGTAACTGAGAAAGAGTTGAAATTTTGGTTTTAAAGGTGAATAAGAGAGGTAGAACCACTTAGATCTTGAATCTTTGAAACCACCCTGGATCTCACTTAGCAAATAGCTGTTAGAATCTTATACTTGGCTCCAAGAAAAGGAGATGCAAACTAGCTCAACCTTTTACTTAGTAGAATGGAGTGATCTGCAAACAAGAACTCATACACTTGCAAAAATGGGCATTAGATCATGTACCATTTACTAATTGAAATCAAAACAACATGAGATAAAACTGAATAAAACAATGCTCTTTTAGATCTCTAAGAGTAAATAAATAAATAGATAACTTGAGACTACAAATATCTATTCTTATGTGCTTACAGAAGCCCTCTAAAGCATTGATCAATAACCACAGATTAGCAAAGCAAGAGAAAAAATGAAATTGTGTCACCTCATTCACCAAAGCACATGCATCCAAGAACTACACCGCATGAGCCTCCAAAGCCTTTCTTTATTCAAATGGTTGCATGAAAGCAACAAGTATTACAACATTTCACCAAAGGTTCTCTACAAAAATCATCCACACTAAAGAGAGTGCAAAGCACCTCTATTTATACAAAAACAAAGCCCCAGGGGGGGTATTCATGAATTGAAGAATAACTCAGCATGTATCTGAGTTTGAAGTGCAGCTGAACTGAGATAAAACCGAAGCTGAAATGAGCTAACACACCCAATCAGTGCCAACACATCCAATCAAGTCGACATCCAAAATGAAACGACTTCCTTCACCATGCGTGATCTCCAAGGTAGGTAAGGAGGTGGGTGAGGTCACCACAATCCTCACGCGATTGTACGTAACACCTCATATGGTTTACGTCATCGTAATTGTTTGAAATTAGTCGTGGACTCTCCTTTGCATATGATATACCATCGTTAATTTTATATGTGTGGGGATCCACACTTATTACCATCGCACCCCCATACACCACACATGGTCCTCCTCCTTTCATGCAATACTTTAAACTTCAAATAAGTCGCACGGGATGGTACTAAGACATGGTTTATAATTATTTTTTTAATATATTAAGTGGATGGCTCCCTCCCCATCTCATTCAACACCTCATACTCCACGCTTTCAACTATTCATGAGCTTTCCTCACGTCACCCTCCTCTTATGAATAAAAACGTGACCACATTTTAAGCCATAATTTGACTTATTACTAAGTGGAAGAGGGTCGCAGCTCATATGGCCCACATGCCAAGTCACCCTTTCACTAATTAAATATTTGAATTTGACTTTTAAAATATTTTGACTTAGTGTCAAAATGTCCAGTTTTAGCATTTAAAATACTATATTGATGCATTTTTAGTCAAATACTGCCTCACGGGGTGTTCCGATTGCCCAACTGATGGTGAAAGTGACCCCTGGGGTGAAGATGCTGCTCCAGGCTTGAAAATGAGCCCAACCATGCCGAAAACGGACTCTGGATCACACTTTTATTACATTTTGAAATTTCTCATTTAAACCATTAAAAAATGGCTTAAAAAACGGGAAAAATTAATTTTCTCGGAATCCAACGAAACTTTAGGGGGACCTAGTACATGTTCATATGACTCAATTGGAATGCCTAGCATGACAAAAAACACTGACACGAAGGCTCTGATAACCTCCCAAGGCCGAAACATCAAGACAACTACCCCAGCTTTGGAGGAGTGAGTGAAAAACTCAGAAATTATTGGTCGTTTGTTCAACAACCAATAATAACCAAGGGAAAAAACACTCCGGGCTAGTCGGCTTGATGCCCAAGTTCGGGAAACCGAGCCTTTTATAAAAGAATAAATGCTAGGGCATTTTTTACAATTTCCCCAAGGGGGTATGAACATGTATCTACAAAAAGTTCTGAACAGACTCCCAGGGAAAGGCTGGCAGACTTCTGAATTCTGATCACGAACAAGTTGTAATATCCCAAATCCCGATATTTTCTATTTCTAAGCAAATATGCTGATACAACTGGGCATGCAAACTGCCATGCAAAAATCCCTATTTTATAGGAAAAATTAGGGTTAGGGTTTGTGAGATAGAATGAACACTTACCACTGATAAGCTGGCTAGATTGCTTCGGAGAAAGTATGCAAGCACCGAGAACTGGATCGGAGATGGGCAGATCTCTTCTGCTTCCGGTGAACCCCTAGCAGCCAGAACCTCAGTCAGAAAAGGGTGATGCTTTCAGTGAAGGAGGTGTCCGATGAGGCTGCCGATTTGCAGGACTGATAGCCTTCTTGTGCTGGAGAGAATGCCTGGTACATGCGGGATTTCTGAGACCTCTAGGCAGGATAGCGACTTGCTCTGGTGAGATAGCTGCTCACGCCCCTGGGAACCCGAAACTGCTGATAACTGGTCCGGATGAGCACGGACGGATCTGATAATCACCAACTACCGGAGTACGATGCTGATGATGAGAATGGTGCCTGGATTTCGGAGTAAAGCTGAGATCTGAAGGCCCAACAACTGATTAGGGCTTTCTGGCTGAAAACCCCCTCCTTACGGTTGCACACGTGTCCCTGCAACGATCTATACCATATACTGGATAACTTATGAATGAATGAAGAACAAGTGGTGAACCTGTATGGCTTACCCTGAATAAGACTAGGACAGATGTTTCACTGCCGAAATCCCATTAGCTGAAGACTCCGTCTCCAACCCCAACTGCTGTGCTGCTATCCAAGAGCTCCCAAAATAATCATAATCAAAAGTGAAGTCTCCTTTCGCTTTATCCTCTATTTATAACGTTCAACTGCGAAAACCCTAATCTTTGACCTAATTAGGTCACTTTATCTTCTAATTTGCCGTTGACTTGCATGCATGCGGATGGAGACTTAAAGAGTGCATGCATCATTAAATAATGCTTGGATGGCATGCACGAAGGTGGCCTTTGGCCCCAGTGGCCCTTCTTGACCTAATGATGATGCCCTAGATCTTCTATGGATGGCATCAGCCCTTAGCTGATTCCCTAGCTGTCAGTAACCGCTCGAACCCATCGGAATCACATAGGTTAGAGGTATTGGGCCTTAAGGCCTAATTGGAAGAGGACATTACAGTCCTCCCTGCTTGAGATTGCTTGTCCTCAAGCAACTTCAAACTGGGATGCTGCAATACCTGTTCACCTTCCCAGGTGGCATCCTCTGGTGGTAGTTCCTTCCATTGAACCAAGTATTCTCTGATTATCCTGTTCCTGAGCTTCCTCTCTCTAGTCTGTATGATCCGTTCGGGAATCAGTATCAGCAGTCCTTCATCATCTAAAGGAGGCAATTCGGTGGATGGAGCAATGTGTTGCCCAAGGGTCTTCTTCAGATTAGATACATGGAACACGTTGTGAATTTTGCTTTCTTGTGGAAGTTCTAGTTCATATGCCACCTCTCCCACTTTCCTGATTATTCTGTATGGTCCATAGAAGCGGAGTTTTAACTTCTTTGCTCCTTTCTTCTTAAGTGAGCACTGTCTGTAAGGCTGGAGCCTTAAGTATACTAAATCCCCTACCTCAAAGCTCTGCTCAATCCTATGTTTGTCGGCATACAACTTCTGTTGATTCTGGGCTGTTTGTAAATTCTCCTTTAATATTTTCAGAATGTCCTGACTTTCCTGTATCCAATTCTTAGCCTTAGGAGCCCTACTATCTCCAAATGCCAAATCTGCATAGTCCAAGGCCTCGTAACCATATAATGCCTTAAAAAGAGTCATCCTTATAGACATGTGATAGGTAGTATTGTAGCAATACTCCCCTAGGTGTAGCCATTTGATCCAGGTTCGTTGCTGCCCTGCTACATAGTTCCTTAAATATCCTTCGATCCACTTGTTGACTATTTCTGTTTGCCCGTCACTCTAGGGATGATAACTCGTACTAGTAGCCAGTTCGGTCCCCACCAATCTGAACAGTTCCTGCCAGAAGGCCCCCGTGAACCTGCTATCCCGATCACTGACAATGGTCTTAGGTAACCCGTGTAACCTGAAGACCTCCCTGAAGAATAACTCAGCTACTTGACCTGCTGAGTAGTCTGATGATATTGAGAAGAAATGTGCAAACTTGGTCAGTCTGTCAACGACTACATATAAACAATCTTGCCCTTGGACCTTGGGCAATCCTGAAATAAAGTCCATGGAGATGCTTTCCCACTTCTGTTTTGGAATCGGTAGTGGCTGGAGTAGCCCTGCTAGATGGGTGTTCTCAATCTTGTTTTGCTGACAGATTCTACATTCTCGGACATGCTGCATGATTTCCCCCTTGAGGCCCTTCCATGAGAACCTCTCTCTGATCTGCCTGTAGGTCTTTAAGAAACCTTGATGCCTTGATAAAGGAGAATCGTGGGCTGCCTGAATGATCTTTTTCCTCAATGTGGATTCTGGAACGAGGTATATCTTGTTTTTGTAATAGATGATGTCATCCACAATCCTGTACTTGTCATCTTGAATTTGCCCGTCCAATAATTCGCAAGCGAATTTATTTTTGGAGTATTCTACTAAGAGAAGTGCCCTCCAATCCGTGGATATACTACTGAGAGATAATGGGGCTGGACGCCTGGATAATGCATCAGCTACTACATTACTCTTACCTTTTACATACTCGATCTCGAAATCGTAGGCTTGTACTTTGCTGACCCATTTTTGTTGTCGCTCATTCAGTTCCTTTTGCTCCAGGAAATACTTGAGGCTGTTATGATCGGTTTTGATTTTGAACTTACTGCCCACTAGGTACTGTCTGAATTTTGTGAGAGCATGCAAGATGGCTAGCATCTCTTTGTCATATATGGAGTAATGGCGCTCGTAGGTCTTCAGTTTACTGATCTCAAATGCAATAGGGTGATGATTCTGCATCAACACTGCTCCTAACCCTTCCGCTGAGGCATCACATTCTACTACAAAGGGTTGTGAGAAGTCTGGTAATGCTAGAATTGGACAAGAACTCATAATAACCTTCATCTCCTCGAAAGTTTTCTGTGCTAAGTCTGTCCAAGTGAACGCCCCCTTCTTGGTGAGATCTGTGAGGGGTGCTGCAAATTGGGAGAATCCCTTAACGTACCGTCGGTAATAAGTGCACAGACCTATGAACCCTCTCAATTCTGTAACTGTTTTTGGCGCGGGCCAATCTCTGATAGCTCGGATTTTCTCCATGTCAACCTGTACACCTTTTGCATTGATTACGTGTCCTAAGTACAACATTTCCTTCATGCCAAACTCACACTTGGACATTTTTGCATAAAGCGAATGCTCTTCTAAAATACTCAATGCTTCGTCCAGGTGTTTCAGATGCTCTTCCCATGTTTTGCTGTAAATCAGGATGTCATCAAAGAATACGAGCAAAAACTTATGTAGCTGTGCTCTGAAGGTGTGGTTCATGCATGACTGAAAAGTGGCCGGAGCATTGGTAAGTCCGAAAGGCATGACCAAAAACTCATAGTGACCATAATGACAGCGAAAAGCTGTTTTGGAGATGTCATGGTCCCTTACCCTGATCTGATGGTACCCCGAGCGAAGATCGATCTTGGAGAAGTATTGGGCTCCCCGAAGCTCATCCATGAGTTCGTCAATTCTGGGAATGGGATACCTATTCTTAATGGTCTTCTTGTTGAGTGCTCGATAATCGATGCACATTCGCAGTGTACCATCCTTCTTTTTGACCAGTACTACTGAGGATGCGAAGGGGCTAGAACTGGGCCGAATATATCCAAGCTCCAGTAATTCTTTGATTGTTTTCTCAATCTCATCCTTGTAGCTTTTGGGATGCCTGTACGGAGTGGTGATGACTGTTTGTGTTCCCTCCTCTAGCTCGATGATGTGTTCAAACCCTCGGTCTGGTGGTCTGCCTGATGGGAGGTCCCAAAAGGGGCTGTCGTTTTGGGTGTCGTGTGCTGGTCTCTGGGGCTTTCCTGAAGGTGACTAAACATTCTGCAACCCATTCTATATCACCCTGTCGGAGTATTGCCTCCATCCTTTGTGACAAGACCGGTTTTGGGGGATAAGTGTTTATGCCCCTCAAAACTACTCGTTTGCCGTCTGGCCCCTGGAATTCCATTTCCATTGCCCTGTAATCTGTAGTGTATTTCCCTATAGAATAAAGCCACTGAACACCCAATACGTCATGAGTATCCGCTACATCCACTACATAAAAAGAGTCTGTCATCTGATAGTTACCTAAGGCGACATTCAATTTTGGGATCCAGTAGTTGCACTCCATGCTGGAGTTCCCGACTACTGCTACAATGAATCCTTCGAACTTCTCGGTCTGAATACCTCTCTTGGCTACCCAAGCGGAGTCGATAAAATTGTGGGTGGCTCCCCCATCAATTAATACTCCTACTCTGTGACCCTGTACTACTCCCCTGACCCTGAGAGTATGGAATCTTGGTACTCCAGATAATGTAGCAATGACTCCCTCTGGTGTATCACCCTGATGTGATTCCTCTTCTGTGGCCTCCTGCTCATAGTCGTCCTCATCACTGTTTGAATATACCTCAATGTAGTGAGCCTTCGCCTTCCCTGCACACCTGTGTCCTGGTACCCATGGTTCCTGACAGGTAAAGCATAGCTTCTTTCTTCTCAAGTCTTTCCTAGTGTCCTCGTCTAACCAAGTTTTCTTGGGCATATCCTGCTGGAAAGGTTTCTTGTCCTTGTCCCTAACAGGAAAATTGGTTTTCAGTGGGAATTTGTTTTTGGGGACTGAATCTTGAAGATCTCTTGCTCTGCTAATGGCATCCTGCAGAGTGAGGGGTTTGTAGGCTTTCATCCATCCTCGTAGTGGCTCTGTGAGGGCCTCAGTGAATAACATAGTCAATCTGCTCTCTGACACATCTGTTACCATAACAGCTAGCCTCTGAAATTCTGAAATGAAAGCTTCTGCACTACCGGTCTGTTTGAGTTGAGCCAACTCCTTGAAATGTATCTCTGGATCTTTCCTGTCAAACCTCTCTATGAGCTTCTGAGTGAACTCACCGTAGGAATGTATGGTGCTGTGACCCAATGTCACCAATCCGTGGTACCACCACTCGTGAGCTTCTCTGTCTAGGTGAAGTGTAGCCAATTTAATGGCATCCGTCTCTTTCATGGGGTTGAGTTGGAAATAGGTGTCCAACTTTTGAACCCATATCCTCGTTGATCCTCCGCGAGTCCCATCAAAGTTTGGGGTGGTCAACCTGCCCAAGGTCTTCTGCAACTCATAGTTGTGATTGAAACCCTTGTTGAAATTCCTGGGCCTGTTCCTACTTTTCATGTTGCAGAAATCTGAAAAAGACATGGCAGCATGAAACTCATCCCCTAAGTCTCTATACTTCTGTAGATAAGCCCCAAAAGGCTCACTAGGTTCTACCTGCATGATCGGGCCCCCTACTGTATCTGCCAAGAAGTGAGGCATGGTAGGCCTAATAGAAGGTCTGCTGTATATGTGCAGAGTATTCTGAATGTTAGTGTACGCTACCTTTCCACTGCTGCTTGTAGATCCCCAATCTATCGGTGAGGTAGGTGTACTGTTGATACCTGTTTCTGGTTTCGCTGATAATCTGTTGATTGCATTGAGTACATCTTTTTGTCCTTTGGCTAAGTCTTGCAATGCAGAGACCAAGCTGCGAAACTCCATCTGATCCTCTTCTTCTCCCGTTCCTTTTCCCCTATCCGAATGTATACCTGTTTGTTCCATGTCTGAATTGGTATCTTCTAGTTGGATATCTTCGAATTCTCCTTTGTATCTACTCTTCCTCCTCCTATAGGTTACAAAAGGATCCCCTTCTGTATTCATCTACTTTTCATTTCTTAAGTCCACAGCTGGCTAAGAAAATAGCTCTGATACCACTGTAATATCCCAAATCCCGATATTTTCTATTTCTAAGCAAATATGCTGATACAACTGGGCATGCAAACTGCCATGCAAAAATCCCTATTTTATAGGAAAAATTAGGGTTAGGGTTTGTGAGATAGAATGAACACTTACCACTGATAAGCCGGCTAGACTGCTTCGGAGAAAGTATGCAAGCACCGAGAACTGGATCGGAGATGGGCAGATCTCTTCTGCTTCCGGTGAACCCCCAGCAGCTAGGACCCCAGTCAGAAAAGGGTGACGCTTTCAGTGAAGGAGGTGTTCGATGAGGCTGCTGATTTGCAGGACTGATAGCCTTCCCGTGCCGGAGAGAATGCCTGGTACATGCAGGATTTCTGAGACCTCTAGGCAGGATAGCGACTTGCTCTGGTGAGAGAGCTGCTCACGCCCCTGGGAACCTGAAACTGCTGATAATTGCTCCGGATGAGCACGGACGGATCTGATAATCACCGGGTACCGGAGTACGATGCTGATGATGAGAATGGTGCCTGAGTTTCGGAGTAAAGCTGAGATTTGAAGGCCCAGCAACTGATTGGGGCTTTCTGGTTGAAAACCCCCTCCTTACGGCTGCACACGTGTCCTTGCAACGATCTATACCATATACTGGATAACTTATGAATGAATGAAGAACAAGTGGTGAACCTGTATGGCTTACCCTGAATAAGACTAGGACAGATGTTTCACTACCGAAATCCTGTTAGCTAAAGACTCCGTCTCCAACCCCAACTGCTGTGCGGCACGCTGTGCTGCTATCCAAGAGCTCCCAAAATAATCATAATCCAAAACGTGAAGTCTCCTTTCGCTTTATCCTCTATTTATAATGTTCAGTTGCGAAAACCCTAATCTTTGACCTAATTAGGTCACTTTATCTTCTAATTTGCCGTTGACTTGCATGCATGCGGATGCAGACTTAAAGAGTGCATGCATTATTAAATAATGCTTGGATGGCATGCACGAAGGTGGCCTTTGGCCCCGGTCGCCCTTCTTGACCTAATGATGATGCCCTAGATCTTCTATGGATGGCATCAGCCCTTAGCTGATTCCCTAGCTGTCAGTAACCGCTCGAACCCACAAGAATCACATAGGTTAGCAGTATTGGGCCTTAAGGCCTAATTGGAAGAGGACATTACACAAGTGTACTTGTTCAATGCTTTGGTGGCTCACCGAAAAATCCACTAAGTGCAAAAGTAGTGGATAACACAGACCATGATTTTCTTCTTCTGATAAAACACCCCTTTGTACTCCTCCATAATCTGTTCAGGTGAAGGCTTTTCACCAAAAATCTAAGGAGCATTATCCTTTTTTTGACTGTAGTCATTGGCTTGCTTCCATTTTTCTTTTGAAATATGATGAACTTGCCCTACATTGTTTATGTAGTCATGAATTCTAGGATGCCCTACAAAGTTATTCATTTCCATTTGTTCTTGTTCCATAATGTAGCAGAATTTTGGACAAGTAGATTCTTCATGAAGTTCATCACAAGGCCGACAATAGGGAGGAACCTCATCAGTCACCATGTTGTCTGTTTCAAGTTGATTTGGAGGTCTCTGCTCATAAGGAGGATACTTTTTTTTCCACTCCTGGTTTTGTCTAGGCTGGAAGTTTTTATGATTTTGAGAAACCTGTTCTTTTTCCATGTTGTTTATCCTATTTTCCATAGCATTCATCTGGGAAGTACAGTTTATCATCATTTGTTTCATCATGTCAGCTAGTTCTTTCATTGATTCCTTGCCTTCATCTTTTCCTTCAGGTTCGATTGTTTTTCCTCTAGTATCCTGATTTTTGGAAGATGAAGTGGTGCCTCTAACAAATCCTGGAATGTTAGACTTTCCTACTGATTGCATGTGTCTGTCAATCTTCTCAGCTATTTTCATGGCTTTTTTCAGGTCGTCAGGTTCTTTGTCTCTAAGTTGGTACCTCATTTCTCCCTCGAATGCTTCTGTGTAATATATGAGAATTGAGGTATTTGATGGTTTAATATCAGCCGGACATCTGCCCACTTTTGCCTCCTTTCACACACTTGGGGGGGATGTGGCGAAAATCTTCAAGCCAGTCGGTGTGTCCTTGGGGGCAAGTCTCGAGTCAAGGCTGTCACCTTGTTCTTGACTCCTCTGTTCAAGCCAACTCCTAAAGAAGCCAAGGTGGGTAGACCCTATTAATTGCTAAGGCTTTTAGGCTTTAGTGTTTATGGTGATGAGATAAGTTACTTAGGAGTTTTTGATAAATGAATTCGACACAAGATATTTGCAAGATTTGTTACACCACAACAACATAGAAATTAAAACTTGATAAGCAATAATGTAGAAACATATGGTAATATCAAAATAGATCAGTGCCAATAATGGAGTCCACAAATGAGATTGCTATTGAAATACAAATGGATGTTGCAAGTGCTCTTGGTCAAATTTTATGTTAGTGTAAGATGAGTTGATTACTTAGGGGGGAAGGGGACTCCTGATATACCCAGAGGGTACAGGGAGTATGTCCAAAACCCTTAACCGATACGACTACCCGCAAGGAATATGTAGACTGTGTTATCCACTAATTTTGTACTTAGTGGATTTTTGGTGAGCCGCCAGAGTATTGAACAAGTGCACTTGTTCATGGTTAGAATTCAGAAATCCGCTAGCCATTTTTTGGGAGTCTGTTCAAATTTTTTTGTAAATACATGTTCATACCCCCTTAGGGAAATTGTAAAAAATGTCCTAGCATTTATTTTTATATAAAAGGCTCGGCTTCCTGGACTTGAGCATCAAGCCGACTAGCCCAGAGTGTTTTTTCCCTTGGTTATTATTGGTTGTTGAACAAACGACTAATAATTTTAGAGTTTTTCACTCACACCTCCAAAGCTGGGGTAGTTGTCTTGGTGTTTCAGCCTTGGGAGGTTATTAGAGCCTTCGTGTCATTGTTTTTCAACATGCTAGGCATTCCGATTGAGTCGTATGGACATGTACTAGGTTCCCCTAAAGTTTCGTTGGATTCCGAGATTTTTTTTTTTAATTCCGTTTTTTAAGCCATTTTTAATGGTTTAAATGGAAAAATTCAAAATGTGAAAGAAGAGTGATCCGGAGTCCGTTTTCGGTGTGGTTGGGCTCATTTTCAAGCCTAGAGCAACATCTTTACCCAAGGGGCCACTTTCACTGTGTTTCGGCCAGCTGAAGCATCCTAAAAGACATCATTCGACTAACTGAGCATTAGAGTGGCATTTTAATGCTAAATTTGGACAAAATGCACTAAAGTCCAGATTTAGAAAAGTCAAATTTCAATATTTTATTAGTGGAGGGTGACATGGCATGTGGGCCATATTGAGTTACGACTCTCTTTAGCATGATATGAGTTAAGAACTTTGGTTTAAATTTGGAAGTTTGAATTAATTCATAAAAGGTGACGTGAGGATATGAAAGCACCCACGCTTGTGTGGAGGGGTGTGAGTAGGATTGGTGGATCCCCTCCACTTTAACAATATTATTAAAACCATGATATAGTAAGAGGTATGGCATGGCGTGATGTTACGACTTATTGCAAAATGAAGTGGATGACGTGAGGGGACTCACGCTAAACCAATGTGAAGTGAGGGTTGCGCTAATGTGGTGGGCCCCTCTTCATAGCTTTGCATATGTTTTAAATAAATTACAAGGTTAAGCCATGGTATATCCCATTGCTACGAATTGTTATTAAAAGGTGGAAATGTCAGCATTTGGATGGGTTTCACAATGGCAAGAAGGGGTGATGTCAATGCTAAAAACTTCAAGCTAAACTAATGTAAAGGTTTCCATCGAGATTGGGGTGGACCCCTTGTCACATTGTGATAGTGTTACATCAAACTATAACGCCAAGCTTCCGTATGTTTTCGTGAAAGGAGATTAAGGATTCGCGTATGGAGTTTGGTGAGGAAAGGGATGACTCGCAGAATTTATCTTGAGTGTGTTGGCAGTTCAAGCTCAGCTCAGCTCCGGTTCAAGCTCAGGTTTAACTTAGTTAACTTGGACTCTCTCTTCAGTTCATAAAGTCCCACTTGGGGCTTGGTATTTGGTATAAATACAGGCTCTTGGAGCTCTATTCTAGATGGAGAGTTTGGCATAGAAACTCTGGGGGAATTTGTAAGCTTCTTTTTGTTAATAAAATATTGAGACTTTGGAGGTCATTTGATGGGCTTTTGGCATTTTGTCTTCATCCTATGTGAAGTAATATCTCTTTCACCTTACCCTTGTATTGCAATTTGATTATTATGTTTATTGAAGACTAACAATCTAGTACTTAGGCTTCTAATCAATTTGCATTGAGTGTTTGTGTCTTCAGGGATTGCATCTAGTAGGAGCTCTCAGCATCTAATACCTTCACCATACAAATGTTCCATTATTAATATATTTTGTTTGCAGGGTTGCAAGCGGTTCCGGATCTTTCTTGCCTTCTCCAACAAACTTCTAAAAAACTCTTTTCGGTTACTTGTTACTAGTCCTGCCCATCTCTAAGCTGTGGAGGATCCAAGTCATACCTTTCTCCAAGCCTAGAATCTCCCACCAAGCTTGCCATCTTGCTTTTCTGGCTTGTCTTGGTCTCCTGCTTTCGTCTTCCTTCCTTGCTCTCATCTCCTTTCCCTTCTGCTAGTCTTCTCGTCTCACTCTTCCTCATTCGTCTTAGATCCCCATTCTCTCCTCTTTCTTCTCGTTTTTCTCTTTTTTCTTCCTTCTTCCTCTTGTCCCTCCTTCTTGCTTTCGTTTTTCTCAGCTTTCTCTTCCTTGCCTTCTCGTCTTCTTCCCTTCTCTCTCGTCCTACTTACCTTGCCTTCCCTTCGTTTTCTCTTTGCTTCATTGTCCTCTCCTCCTCTCGTCCATCTTCTCTCTTCTGCTTTCTTTTTGTTTCCTCCCCCTTCTTATAGTTAGTTTAGAGCTTGCATTTTTCTTTGTTAGTTTAGTTTGTTAGTATTGTTAGTGTAGCTTTGCATTAGATCTTATTTCTATAGTTTTAGAACCATAAAGTTTGTGCATTGTTAGATTTCATTCTAGTTTTATTTCCTAGCTTGCCTCTTAGATTTAAGTTTGTAGATCTTAATCTTAGATTAGTTTCAAGTTTGATTTAGTTTGCTAATGACTAATGGGTGCATGAGTTGTTTGGATTTTTGTTTGTTGTAGGTATTGAGAGGAGAATAAAGTGCGAAGGTGAAGCAAAGAGAGACTTGAACCTAAAACACTTGGAGATTACCCAAAGAAGAAGAGAAACACATCAAGAAACCATAAGGAAGATCCAAAACCCAATGAAGATGGTGTTAAACAAGAAGATCTAAAGCTTCTCACTCTCCTTTTTGTAAAAAAAGTTATAAGACTTCTTGTTCCAAGTTTTGCTTACTTTCAGTTCCCAAAAGGTTGAAAATCCTCAATATTGTACTTGATTAATAAAAAGGCTAAGTGGGATAAGGCTTCCCATACTTTGTGTTTTCCTTCCCCCATTTGGGGAAGAGCCTTGGGTTGTCTTTTTGTTTGGTTATTAGAATGCTTAGAGTAGTTTCATTTTATGCTTAGAACATTAGTTGCTAGTTTAGTTTATTTTTGCCAAGTTAGTTTCTTTCAAGTCATTGTTTATTAATCTTTTTGAGCTATCACTTGGTTTCCACATTTACAATCTTCTTGTCTCTTAAAAAGAAACCAAAGTCTCTTGAACTTGCCATAACCCAAGTCAAGAGTACTCTCTGTCGGAGAGCATAGTTACATTGCATTTTTCTTGCATTAGGCATATAGATTAGCTAAAGTCTCTTGAACTTCTGTCATAAGACAACGTCAAGAGCACTCTCTGTCGGAGAGGTTCATCTGTGTGCTCATAATTAATAAAATATTTTCAACACACATTCCCCATAAAATTTACTTCGTTGCTTTCCATCACTTAGTATGCTCTGCCGACCTTAAAAAGTTGGATTCGTACGAAGAACGGTGATTGGAATTTGATTAATCTTACAAGTGACAACCATAAGTAAAACTTTCACCCCATAAACTGGCGTTGTCGATAAATACTGAGGTAGTGGGCAAATTCTTGCTAGTGATGCTGGAACAAACCATTGTCTCAGAGTTCTAGCTTGCTGGTTAAGTTCCTTGGACACCTAGCCTAGAATACTGGACGATCCGACATGTCATTGAGAGGAGCCACTGAAGGTATATCTTCCGGTTGATACTTTGTGTTCTTAGCCATAATAATCAAGATCGCTAAAAATTTATAAAATTTACAAAGAACACTTGCAAAATGATCTCACAAACACATTGAACGCTTGTATCTTTGCATCCCAAGCACTACACTCTTGACTCCGTTAGCCATCGGATAAGGCACTGGTCTTGTGCTCATGTCATTTATATGTCTGAAGTGCATATTTCATTTCATTATGGATGCCTTTGCTTAATTCAATCAGCTGTGTTGTCCTTAAATTATTGCAAGTATACCTTTGTGCTATTTAAATTTTAAATTTGTGATCTTTTCACCATAATAAACTCCTAAACAACACCCATCTGCATCACCATACACCAAAAACACTTAAAATACATTGAGCCATAGAAACTCTTTGTTAGGGACTACCCCCCTTGTCTTCGTTAGGAGTTATCCTAAACGAAGGAGCCAGGAGTAGGTGACAGTACCTGGTTCTCTGCTTTCCCCCAAGGCCACACCTCTCCCACTTTCTCCAGTGAGGAGACAGCTTTATTAGATTTCTGCTGCTGGTGTGCATTTGGCGGACAACAGGCTGGTTGGAGTCTCAGAGACGTTGTTCAACACTACACCGCAAGGGTGTAGTCTAACTTATGCCTCAAGGTCACTGCCCAGTTGTTCCTGCTTCCTTTGGGTAATTTGCCATCGCAACGACTTAAATCGAGGCGTTGGATTTTTGCCTGGGGAGGTTAATTGAAAGATGTGAGATCTAATTACTCTAGTCACCCACACTGCTTTTGATGTAGCCTGTTGATCAGACGAACCGCAGCCAGTGCAGAGCATACTCAACGGAGCCTTGATAAGTTTTAAAGGATTTTAAGCTGTGTTCTTTGTTAAAAAAAGAAAATCTCCAGGAATCTCTTTTGGTCCAAGTGGACCTTAATCCGGAAAGCGAGGAGGGGTTAATTCTAGATGATAGAAAAATATCAAAACACAACTCACAGATTGTCTAATTAGTCTTACCACGCATCTCTTTCCCCTTTCGGGTCAATTGGGAAGTCGTGGGGTAAGTAGTATGATTACTTTGTGTTGCCGCTCTTGCAGAAA
>LPNX010071757.1:50991-71103 GCA_001517045.1 Pseudotsuga menziesii | reverse complement strand
AGGCCTGAAAGGACTTCTGAACTCTGAATATGAACAAGTATCTTGTTCATCACTGGCGGCTCACTGAAAGTCCAACTAGGTGCAACCTAGTCGGTAACACTTTGAACTTGTAAAAGATATTGAAACGCTTATGATTCAAAGTATACAATGCTGCGAAAAACAACTAAACTAGAAAAAAATGAAAAAAGCAAAAAAAAACACAAAAATGCAGAATCCCCCCTGGGGGGATGGGGAGTGGGATTGAAAGAGCCTACTCGAACTTGCTTTTATTAATCCGTTACAATGCTTCAGTAGAAATGCTCTTTGGTCATTGTTATCTAGGATCCAAAGGCTTACAAAATACAAGGAAAAGAAGCCTAGCTAAGGGGAAAGCCTCTTGGGAGCTCCAGATGTCCAAAAAGGTATTTTCGGGCAGAGTTTCCTTCTCTTTTTTGATGGGCCTACTAAAAACCAGCAAGCTAATGTTAGTAAAAAGTGCCCAAAAACACTTTACAAGTGTCTTTGGACAACACAAAAAATACCCAAAAAAATATCTAAGTTAAAAGGGTAAAAAGAGAGAAAAAATGAACCAAAGAAAGCGAACTTTCCTTGGGATCTTGGCTTGCCTTTTGGGAAGCCAATATGATGTGCACTGCTATGCTGGATATAACTTTTATACTTTGAAGGAAAGACCAAATACTTAAACAAGTTTTCAGATCTACTTTTAAGAACTTGTAGAAATAAAGAAACTTTCCTAAACTAGATCTATGATACTGATGGAAAACTATGGAAAACGAGATCTAGCATTTTTTGAAACGCTTATGTATGAGATCTAATGAAATATTTTGCATATGAAAAACTTAGAAGCTCATGCATAAACAAAGAACCAAGGAAATTTGATTTTTAAAACAAATGGAGGATTAGGAGAGAAGGTTGGTTCGTTGCTTGAAAGAAACAAGTTGAAAGAGGCCCTTTTGTGGAGCACCGAGGGACATAGTCTTGAGCTTATTGGATAAGGAATGACGTCAATCTTGATCCACACCTCATCCAATCGAGAACCTGCAACTAGATCACAAAAGCCTGCACAACACCTCGTGAGATCTGGATATATATGTATGAAACAAAAAACGAAAGATCATGCAGAAATAATCTTATTTGAGCATATAACTTAGATTCTTGAGCATACATAATATGAATAAACAAGAGCAATTAATCTTACTTGCCTAGTTTAAACCCTTGATTCAACTGAATCCTTGAATCTAGAATACAAAGTAGCACAAGAATTGGAAAAAAATTGCAGTCACCACATTGTAACACCCCGGTTTTGACCCCGTTGCATTAGATGTATATGATGTATCTATTGTAAATAATCATGGTGCGGAGCTAAAGGCCAAGGCCCCACCATCGATTGGTTATGCTATGTTTCGAATTGAAATTGTCACCGATGGTATATCGAGGCATGCGGCAACCTATTGAGTTTTGTCATCATGTAAATATGCATATTTAATTAAATAACCCAACCAGTTACGTTCGCGGCAACTAAATTGAGAAGGGGCATGATTTTCACAAGGATAAGGGTGGGAGATGTCAAACCTTGGGCAATGGGGGAAAAAGCCATGTGTCACCTTCCCTTGTCTTACCCAACTACCACCATTGAAAACTGCTGCTGTTAGTTGGGGCAGTTATGGCGGGGAGTGGAGTGTGGCAGGACTGTCAGTCCTTGCCCACACCCACACTCCACCAGCGGATTGAACCTCACGATGGGCAGGAGAATGACTACGCCCTGATTTCATCCTCTCCACTACTACGCATTCTCTCCGTTGTCTGTTCATCTTCACGCAGCGACAATAATCTGTTCATTGTTCCCACGCACAGGCTTCTTTCCTGTTTAGTCTCACACAGCCAGGAGAGAGGAGCCGTCTCCACTATCAGTCACATTTTCCACGCAGAGGAATTGAGTGTGTTTCGATCCGTATTTGGGATTTGGTGTAAATCTTCTCTCATGCACTAGGTTCTGTGTTGTTGTTACTCACGCAGCAAGCTGGGAGCCGTTCAGTCACTACCACCCATGATTTTTCCTGTGGAGGGCCATCTTTACGCTCAGGGACTGTGTGTAAGTTTTCCTTACCGATTTGTGGCTCGTGCATATGTTGTTCCTTCTGTATTTTGGGGCCTGGTGCAAGTTTACCTCACGCACAGGTTGGGAGACTGTATTCTCTTCCCCAGTGTGGTCTGTGTAAGTTTTCCTGGTGACTTTGTTGTCCAGGAGGGACTGTTGTTTTCCCCATGTTGTGAGTTGTGCTCACTGATACGTTTTGGGACTGTTGTAATTCGCTTGGGAGTCGTTTTGGCCACGATAGGGCCAAGAACGACTCAGGAGTCGCTTTCCCTGTTTAAGCTGTAACTGCTGATTGTTTGCATTCGTGCAAGGGTTGGTCTTCGGACTGTGTTGGGAGTAGGGATGGAGGCTTGGTTTGCTTGATAAACCTGGTGTGTTTGGAAACCACACAGACAGAGCTAGAGGGCTGGCTTTCTTCTCCACAACCCTGAATAGCACTGGAAGGGAATTCAAGGCCTTAGGGACTGTGTAGCAGAGAAGGGACTGATTCCTTGTGTTGGGTGTGTGGGTGTCTTAGAAGTCAGGCTAGTTCTGGTGTAGGTGTTCCTAGCTCTGTAATGAGCTCACCAGCTTAGCATTTAGCCTTTCCCAACTCCTGGATGGCCTGATAAACCTGACCATGTTGGCTTGGCTGTCTTGTTGATGGCTTGATAAACCCAATTGTGTTGGCTTGGCTGTGTTTTGTGTATCCTTGGCTATGAGTAAGCCTGCTTGTTCCTTATTCCTTGGAGAATCATGCCCAGCTCGGGGGTGGCGGCGTTGCTGAGAGATTAAGGAGCACGCTGGCCTATGGTTGGGTGGAACGTTGCAGCGACGTAGCTGGTTGCAGATCGAGTTATTTATAAGATAAGTAATCTTGTCTATTTTACTTCTGCAATCCTATTTACTGCTAATGATTATGATGAACATGTTGAATGTTTGTATGAATGCATGTTGCTTCCGTTGTGTATGATAAACAATCGTATCTGTGTATGTTCTAGTTCAAAGCATTTTGTTTTCAGCATTTTATGAATGCACATGTTCATGGGGCTGGTTGCCCGGATGGTTAAGGCCATGGTAGCATCCTCTTCGCCGGTCGGAGGGTCGGGGACGTTACACACATTAGTAGCATGACGCTGGGAATCCACACAATCACATGCACTACACGGTATAGCCTCCAAAGCTTCTTTATTCACAATGAAAATATAGCAGTATTACAATGGCAACAACTCTTCATCCAACTCTAATTAACTCGAAATGGAGAAGGCTATGCTTTATTTATAGCCAGAGCCAAGCCCTTGGGGGCTACCAACACTGGAGATGCACTCAGAGTTAACTGAGTTGAAGAGAAGTCACACTGAGCTTAACTGAGTCAATATGAGTTGAAGTGAAGAGGGACTGAGTTGAACTACAGAGGTGATTGACACCTCTCTCAGTTAACTCCTAATCAGTTGCCAACACACTCAATCTAATTCACCAACTCTATATCGACTTCAATCTCCACACGCGCGAGCTAAATGTTGACGTGAGGGGAGGTGATGTCATCCCTATGCATGCGAATCCATTTTGGTAATACAAAGTTCAATGCCAAAACAATATTCAACATGAGAGGGGGGTCCACCCAATCCCTAGCATTCACATCTCGTGGAGTCTCACTCCACGTCAAACTCCCACTTCATGCATGCGCTACTTCTTTTTAGACATGCGACTTCAACCTCAAATCGATCCAAAGTCTTTGTGTTTATCATATGAAAAAAGGGGGGTCCAGTACTTACTCCCAACATACCCTTTCAAATGCTAGCGTGAGGTATTTCCATGTCACCCATACCATGCGATTTCAAATCACACTCACTACCCTTTACTTACAGCAAAGTTTTAATACCATTTCATGTTGGAGATGATCGTACATTTGAAGGGGGATCCATGCCATGTCACCCCTTTAATTATTTTTTTAATTTTTTACTTTTTCAAACTTTGACTAAGGTGCCAATTTGTCGAAATTTAGCATTAAAATGCTCTTCTGATGCATCTTTAGTTGAATAATGCTCCACAGGTTGCTCTGGCTACTCGACTGATGCAGAAAGTGGTCCTTGGGGTAAAGTGGACACTTCAGGTGCGAAAACGAGTGTCTCCACGTCAGAAACGGGCTCCGTATTTGACTTTTATTACATTTAAAATTTTTCTAATTAAACCATTAAAAAATGGCCTAATTTTGCGGGAAAATTTTATTTTCTTGGAAATTGACGAAACTATAGGGGGACCTAGCACATGTCCATACGACTCAAAATCAGTGCCTAACACGTTGAAAAATATTGTCACGAAGGCTCTAATAACCTACTAAGGCCGAAACACCAAGACGACTACCCCAACTTTGGAGGTGTGAGTGGAAAACTTAGAAATTATTAGTCGTTTGTTCAACAACCAATAATAACCGAGCCTTTTATAAAAAAATAAATGCTATGACATTTTTTACAATTTCCCCAAGGGGGTATGAACACGTGTTTACAAAAAAATAACAAAAAATTCCCAGACAAAGCCTGAATGACTTCTGAATTCTGAAAGGTGAACAAGTGTATGTTCTCATCACTCGACTCACTTGATAATATCGACTAAGCATGACTTAATAGGTAACACCCACCATATCACTGAAGTTTTTATTGAACTCTTCTATGGTTTCGTTTTCCTTCTTTTTAGTGTTCGTTAAGGCAGCCAAAAGGTGCCTTTTCTCTTTCTTATCCCCCCATCTTTTATTGAAAGCAGTTTCAAATTGCTTGAAGGTCTTGATACTGTCGTCTTTCAGGGAGGTGAACCATTCAAAGGCATCAACTTGAAGAGATAAGGAAAACAACCTCATCTTTATGTCTTCATGGTTGATGTTGTGACACCATTTATTGTAGCACTGTGAAAAAGCCAACAAATGAGACTTAATAGCTAAGTTGCCAGAAAACGTGGGGATGGGGACGGGGACGGGGATGCCACTTTTTGAAATAGGGTAATTTGATACGTCAAGGGTACTGTAGACATATATATATATCTATATATATATATCTATATATGTGTGTGTGTGTGTGTTAAAATTTATAAAAATAAAACATTTCACACTCACATCATACATGCATATTTGATATTTCTAAATTCAATGATTCATATGAACATTTGCATTGAAAATTTCAAACATAAATAATAAATTTGATAAATCATATGACATAGACTCATATTAGATATCAACTGGAAGACTGAAGTTATATTAATATAATTAACAACATAAAATATTATATGTCAATGACACCATGAGTTCAAACTTCATTGCCATACTACATCCAAAATTTGCCTAAAGGCATTTTTAGACATGAAAAAGAAAGTTCAAAACAGTAAACATTGAACCTGAACAAGATAGTTGATTTGGCTTCCTCAAGCCATGTCATTAGCAGCCTTAGGATCAATGTCATTAGCATCACTAAGGTCCTCTGTCACGTTGTTGCTGGAGTAGTGAGCATAGTGCACTAGCCATGAGAAATGCAGTGTCGCGCTGGTTTAGGGAAGGGGCAAGGGCTCGCATAACATGTGTTTTAGTGTTTTATTATTTAATTTTTAAAATTTTAAACTTCAAACTTTTCAAATTGACTCATCCCGAACAACGAGCTAAGATAAATTGTCCAATGGCTGTATCGGCCGCGTACCCAATCACGTGGTACGGCATACCAAAATCCACGCAAGTACCCTAGTTTCATACATGAAGTACCCGGTACGTGAGATTGGATTTGGGTACGGCTGGGTACAGCTGGGGACGTACCATTGAAGTACCCAAGTACCCAGTACTGGTTCGTGTACCTGACCCCCTGGTACGGGTACCCATGCAACACAGCTTAACAGTTATAACATTGTTTCCATAAAAAGATGGAACCTTCTCAATGGCTTTATCTAGGATGTTACGAGGCTGCCCAATTACGACAGAATAATCTAGAGGTTTAAACAAAGTACCCATGGTACTATGTGAAAATCTAAGATTGACTCAGATGAAAGATCATCAAGGATCTTACGAGAAGCTAGCTTGCTTTTCCTCGTATGGTAAACCTTTTCAGTCTCAGGAATACACTGAAGCAAGCCTTCAAAGTTTCTTCTTATAGAATGCCTTGGTACAATTAAAGGTAGTGGAGTCGCCATATGATTTGAGTAAGTTGATTAAACTACAACATTCATCAAACAAAGCGAAAACAAGAATGAAAACTCAAAAGTCGTACTCCAGGAATTTAAAGATTTATCCCTGGCAATGGCGCCAAAATGTTGCCGCCTAATTCGCACCTTGGGTAACGTGGCAGAAATCTTCAAGCCACTGGGTGTGACCTTGGGGGCAAGATCAAACCAAGTGCTGTCACCTGACACTCAGCTCCTCTGTCTAGGCCAACTCCTAGCAAAGCCAAGGGGGGTGGACCCTAATGAAAAGTAAAATCTAGGGTTTTTACTCTACGAGAGAAATAGTTAATTCTAGGAGTTTTAATATGGAATGGATGAAATTAAATATTACCAATTACTGCAAACAAGATTAACCTTAGCAACACTTTAACTCAAATTAGATACTCAATATTCAATGACACATTGCGAGATTAACTTATGCAAAAATAACAGAATAGACTAGTGTCGAAATGAAAGGAGTGCTTGCAAATGTGGGTTGCTAGTGTAGTCTCAGTGAAAGTATTACAGTGTCTCGATTGGTAAATTTTAGATTATTAAATGAATTGATTAAGGAATGGGTAAATTCTTGGTTGATTTTATTTATGTGGTAATGATCTTGATTAGCTTAGGGGATGGGAACTCCCAATATACCCGGAGGTATGGGGAGTATGTCCAAAACCATTAAGCGATGCAGCTCTCCGCAAGGAATATGTGGGCTGGTTGGAGTCTCTGAGACTTGTTTAACACTACACCAACAAGGGTGTAACCTAACGACATCTTGAGTTCACTGCCCAGTTGTACCTGCTTCCTTTGTGGATTTTGCCACCGCAACGACTTAATTCGAGGTGTTGGATTTTTCCTTGGGGATATTAATTTCGGGAGTGGAAACTAATTAAGCTAGTCACCTAAATCCCTTTCTGATACTACCAACTGATCAGACGAAGTTGTAGTGGAAGTAGAGCATACGGGGATGAAGGCCTTGTAAATTTTTAAAAGTTTTAGAACAAGTTTTTTGATTTAGAAAAAGGTCAAACCTAGGAGTCTCTTTCCAGATTCAGTACTCGGGCAAGCCCTTATCCATGAACCTGTACTCGGGAAAGTGAGGGGGTTTATTTTAAACTCAGCAATGCATAACAAAATTGTTTTTTAATTATTACACTACTCAAATCTTTTTCCTTATGGTACTTTGGTATAGCGCAGTGTGTAAGTATTCAGAATACTTTTGCAAAACTTAAACAAAGCATGAAATGATAAAGAAAAACAACTACGCTAATAGCATATAAAGAAAATAGAAAAAGGACACCGACACAAATTCCCCCAAGGGGGATGGGGATCGGGCTCTAACGAGCCTACTCAAACTTTATTTTGCTTTTACAAAGATGCGGAAGAAAGTGCACTTTGGTCCTCAAATTGGGATCCAAAGGCTAACAACTTGTGAAAAGAATAATTTTTATGTGAGGGGGAGCTTTGTTTGTCTTCTTTTTTGTTGATTTTGAGAAAATTTTGCTAGAGATTCCCTCTCTTTTATCACAAACTTGCAAAACCAACCAACAAATGTTAGTGGAATGTGCCCAAAAGCTCTTTAAGAGTGCTTTTGGAAAACTTCCAAAGTTTGCCAAAAACAAATTCTAAGTAACAACTTACTATAACAAAAAAAAAAAACTAAGGCAAGCTAGAAAGCTTTCCTTCTTAGGATCTTTGCTTGCCTCTTGAAAAGAATGGCAAGCAAATCTCAGGCACTATATGCGAAATAAATCAAATGAAATTTCTTTAATCTTCTTAACCAAGTACTTTGAAATTTTAACTTTAAACTTGCGAGAAAAAGGCTAGATCTAATGTTTAAAATAACAACTTGTAATTATGCAATAAGATCTAGATTTGGAAATTTAAATCTACTTTATGTATGTATTTGAAATGTAGATTCTAAGCAAAGTAATGGTAACCAAAGTAAATTTGAAGATTTTTTGGATCAAGAAGTGATAGAACCGGTTGGAGCAAGAAGTAGAAAAGGGATAGTGACTCCTCCTTTGGTGAGATCCGAGGGATGATGCTTCTTCTTTCGAAATAAATGGAGAAGAGGGAGAGCCCACTTGCTCATCAAATGCTCAAGCTCGGGTTTCCTGTAAAATACCTTCAACAAAATGCAAAGGGGATTAAAAACACCTGTATGAAATAATAATAAGATAAGCAGTATTATAGATCCATACAAGAAATCATATAAAACTTGGTAATCTAATACTTTTCACAATAAGAAGTAACCTAACAAGAATCACTTCCTATTCTTACTGAAATGTAAATTTTCTTACGAAGACAAGTAATCCCAACAATTGCAAAATATGAAAGGAGTTGATACAGATTATCTTAATGATTTAGCATAAAGACAACATCAACTAAACATCTATGGATCCCACACGGAAATTGCCTCCAAAGCCTTTAGGCTTTTATTAACAATACTCAGAAAATATTACAATGTATGCAAGCAGAGGTTCAACCTTCCGATCTTAAACAATGGAGAAGTGACATGCTTAAATAGGAAAAGAGAGACCCAGGGGGCCCTCATCAATACTGAAGATCAACCCTGAGTGTAACTGAGTTGAATTGAGCTTGGACTGAGTTGAACAGAGGAGGTGATTGACACCTCTCTCACCAAACTCCTCCAACAAATCAAAACCTGCCAACACAGACCAACCACTCACCAAGATTTAAGATGGGGTCACCCACTACCCTCTCGTGAGTGTACGACTTCTCCACGTGTGAGAGAATCTCACCAAGAAAATCAAATGTTTGCTCCAAAGCTTTGGCTTACGACAACCTTAAACAAATGAACCGAAGCTTAAGTGAAGTGGGTAAAGGGGGGTCCACTCTCTTTAGAAATCGCAACCCATAAAGCATGCTTACATTTCATCAAATTTTGACGTCACCACCACTTTGTACGGTTCACATGACGTTAGCTCCACCAAACATTAAATGGTATAACAATCCATTGCAAAACTTAAATGGAACATACATACGAGTGGTCCATTCCTTATTACTTCAACCATGCTCATGATTTAAATAAAAGCTTGACATCATCATTATTTAATCACTCGTTACCATATAAAAGGACTCATGCACGGTAAAGACCAAGGTTTAAATGCTAATGTGGATAATAGAGTGTGGGGCACTCTTGGTTAGCGCAACCCCTTCACTGTAATGTCCTCTTCCAATTAGGCCTTGGGGCCCAATACCGCTAACCTATGTGATTCCTGTGGGTTTGAGCGGTTACTGACAGCTAGGGAATCAGCTAAGGACTGATGCCATCCATAGAAGATCTAGGGCATCATCATTAGGTCAAGAAGGGCCACTGGGGCCAAAGGCCACCTTCGTGCATGCCATCCAAGCATTATTTAATGATGCATGCACTCTTTAAGTCTCCATCCGCATGCATGCAAGTCAACGGCAAATTAGAAGATAAAGTGACTTAATTAGGTCAAAGATTAGGGTTTTCGCAGTTGAACGTTATAAATAGAGGATAAAGTGAAAGGAGACTTCACTTTTTGGATTATGATTATTTTGGGAGCTCTTGGATAGCAGCACAGCGCGCCGCACAACAGTTGGGGTTGGAGAAGGAGTCTTCAGCTAACGGGATTTCGGCAGTGAAACATCTGTCCTAGTCTTATTCAGGGTAAGCCATACAGGTTCACCACTTGTTCTTTCATTCATTCATAAGTTATCCAGTATATGGTATAGATCGTTGCAGGGACACGTGTGCAGCCGTAAGGAGGGGGTTTTCAGCCAGAAAGCCCTAATCAGTTGTTGGGCCTTCAGATCTCAGCTTTACTCCGAAAATCAGGCACCATTCTCATCATCAGCATCGTACTTCGGTACCCGGTGATTATCAGATCCGTCCGTGCTCATCCGGAGCAGTTATCAGCAGTTTCGGGATCCCAGGGGCATGAGCAGCTGTCTCACCAGAGCAAGTCGCTATCCTTCCTAGAGATCTTAGAAATGCCGCATGTACCAGGCATTCTCTCCGGCACGGGAAGGCTATCAGTCATGCAAATCGACAGCCTCATCGGACACCTCCTTCACTGAAAGCGTCACCCTTTTCTAACTGGGGTTCTGGCTGCTGGGGGTTCACCAGAAGCAGAAGAGATTTGCCCATCTCCGATCCAGTTCTCGGTGCTTGCATACTTTCTCCGAAGCAGTCTAGCCGGCTTATCAGTGGTAAGTGTTCATTCTATCTCACAAACCCTAACCCTAATTTTTCCTATAAAATAGGGATTTTTGCATGCCCAGTTGTATCAGCATATATGCTTAGAAATAGAAAATATCGGGATTTGGGATATTACAGTGGTATCAGAGCTATTTTCTTGGCCAGCTGTGGGCTTAAGAAATGAAAAGTAGATGAATACAGAAGGGGATCCTTTTGTAACCTATAGGAGGAGGAAGAGTAGATACAGAGAAGAATTCGAAGATATCCAACTAGAAGATACCAATTCAGACGTGGAACAAATAGGTATACATTCGGATAGGGGAAAAGGAACGGGAGAAGAAGAGGATCGGATGGAGTTTCGCAGCTTGGTCTCTGCATTGCAAGACTTAGCCAAAGGACAAAAAGATGTACTCAATGCAATCAACAGATTATCAGTGAAACCAGAAACAGTGATCAACAGTATACCTCCTTCACCGATAGATCGGGGATCTACAAGCAGCAGTGGAAAGGTAGCGTACACTAACATTCAGAATACTCCGCACATATACAACAGACCTTCTATTAGGCCTACCATGCCTCACTTTTTGGCAGATACAGTAGGGGGCCCGGTCATGCAGGTAGAACCTAGCGAGCCTTTTGGGGCTTATCTACAAGAGTATAGAGACTTAGGGGATGAGTTTCATGCTGCCATGTCTTTTTCAGATTTCTGCAACATGAAGAGTAGGAACAGGCCCAAGAATTTCAACAAGGGTTTCAATCACAACTATGAGTTGCAGAAGACCTTGGGCAGGTTGACCATCCCAAACTTTGATGGGACTCGCGGAGGATCAGCGAGGATATGGGTTCAAAAGTTGGATACCTATTTCCAACTCAACCCCATGACAGAGACAGACGCTATTAAATTGGCTACACTTCACCTGGACGGAGAGGCTCACGAGTGGTGGTACCACGGATTGGTGACATTGGGTCACAACACCATACATTCCTACGGTGAGTTCACTCAGAAGCTCATAGAGAGGTTTGACAGGAAAGATCCGGAGATACATTTCAGGGAGTTGGCTCAACTCAAACAGACCGATAGTGCAGAAGCTTTCATTTCAGAATTTTAGAGGATAGCCGTTATGGTAACAGACGTGTCAGAGAGCAGATTGACTATGTTATTCATTGAGGCCCTCACAGAGCCACTACGAGGATGGGTGAAAGCCTACAAACCCCTCACTCTGCAGGATGCCATTAGCAAAGCAAGAGATCTTCAGAATTCAGTTCCCAAAAATAAATTCCCACTGAAAACCAATTTTCCTGTTAGGGACAAGGACAGGAAACCTTTCCAGCAGGATGTGCCCAAGAAAACCTGGTTAGACGAGGACACTAGGAAATATTTGAGAAGGAAGAAACTATGCTTCACCTGTCAAGAACCATGGGTACCAGGACACAGGTGTGCAAGGAAGGCGAAGGCTCACTACATTGAGGTATATTCAGACAGTGATGATGACGACTATGTGCAGGGAGCCACAGAAGAACTACGGGCAGCCGAGGAGGAATCACATCAGGGTGATACACCAGAGGGACTCATTGCTACATTATCTGGAGTACCAAGATTCCATACTCTCAGGGTCAGGGGAGTAGTATAGGGTCACAAAGTAGGAGTATTGATTGATGGGGGAGCCACCCACAATTTCATCGACTCCGCTTGGGTAGCCAAGAGAGGTATTCAGACCGAGAAGTTCGAAGGATTCATTGTAGCAGTAGCCGGGAACTCCAGCATGGAGTGCAACTACTGGATCCCAAAATTGAATGTCGCCTTAGGTAACTATCAGATGACAGACTCTTTTTATGTAGTGGATGTAGCGGATACTCATGTGGTATTGGGTGTTCAGTGGCTTTATTCTATAGGGAAATACACTACAGATTATAGGGCAATGGAAATGGAATTCCAGGGGCCAGACGACAAACGAGTAGTTTTGAGGGGCATGAACACTTATCCCCCAAAACCAGTCTCGTCACAGAGGATGGAGGCAGTACTCCGACAGGATGATATAGAATGGGCTGCAGAATGTTTAGTCACCTTCAGGAAACCCCCAGAGACCAGCACACGACACCCAAGTGACATTTAAGCCTTGCTACAGAAACATGAAAAGGTTTTTCGCGACCTCCCATCAGGCAGACCACCAGACCGAGGGTTTGAACACATCATCGAGCTAGAGAGAGGAAGCTCAGGAACAGGATAATGAGAGAATACTTGGTTCAATGGAAGGAACTACCACCAGAGGATGCCACCTGGGAAGGTGAACAGGTATTGCAGCATCCCAGTTTGAAGTTGCTTGAGGACAAGCAATCTCAAGCGGGGAGGACTTTAATGTCCTCTTCCAATTAGGCCTTGGGGCCCAATACCGCTAACCTATGTGATTCCTGTGGGTTCGAGCGGTTACTGACAACTAGGGAATCTACTAAGGACTGATGCCATCCATAGAAGATCTAGGGCATCATCATTAGGTCAAGAAGGGCCACCGGGGCCAAAGGCCACCTTCGTGCATGCCATCCAAGCATTATTTAATGATGCATGCACTCTTTAAGTCTCCATCCGCATGCATGCAAGTCAATGGCAAAGTAGAAGATAAAGTGACCTAATTAGGTCAAAGATTAGGGTTTTCGCAGTTGAACGTTATAAATAGAGGATAAAGCGAAAGGAGACTTCACTTTTTGGATTATGATTATTTTGGGAGCTCTTGGATAGCAGCACAGCGTGCCGCACAGTAGTTGGGGTTGGAGACGGAGTCTTCAGCTAACGGGATTTCGGCAGTGAAACATCTGTCCTAGTCTTATTCAGGGTAAGCCATACAGGTTCACCATTTGTTCTTCATTCATTCATAAGTTATCCAGTATATGGTATAGATCATTGCATGGACATGTGTGCATCCGTAAGGAGGGGGTTTTTAGGCAGAAAGCCCTAATCAGTTGCTGGGCCTTCAGATCTCGGCTTTACTCCGAAACTCAGGCACCATTCTCATCATCAGCATCGTACTCTGGCACCCTATGATTATCAGATCCGTCCGTGCTCATCCGAAGTAGTTATCAGCAGTTTCGGGATCCCAGGGGCGTGAGCAGCTGTCTCACCAGAGCAAGTCGCTATCCTGCCTAGAGATCTCAGAAATCCCGCATGTACCAGGCATTCTCTCCGGCACGGCAAGGCTATCAGTCCTGCAAATCGGCAGCCTCATCGGACACCTTCTTCACTGAAAGCGTCACCCTTTTCTGACTGGGGTTCTGGCTGCTGGGGGTTCACCGGAAGCAGAAGAGATTTGCCCATCTCCGATCCAGTTCTCGGTGCTTGCATACTTTCTCCGAAGCAGTCTAGTCGGCTTATCAGTGGTAAGTGTTCATTCTATCTCACAAACCCTAATCCTAATTTTTCCTATAAAATGGGGATTTTTGCATGGCAGTTTGCATGCCCAGTTGTATCAGCTTGTTTGCTTAGAAATAGAAAATATCGGGATTTGGGATATTACATTCACCATGTTCACGACTTCCTTTGCTTTTGACGTCATTCCTCCTAATATCACCTTCAAAACCTTATTTTAAAACCAAACTTTGACTTCATATGAGTGGATGTATAAATCACTAGTCACATGGGACCCTTGCGATGTCACTCAAATCAAAATTTTAATTGATTTTGACTTATTTTAAAAAGTTGACTTTAGTTTCAATATGTCCAAATTTAGCATTAAAATGCAATGTTGATGCATTTTTAGCCAAATAATGCCTCACGCGGTGCTTCGGCTGCCCCACTGATGTAGAAAGTGGTGCCTGGGCAAAGTAGACACTCTGAGTGTGAAAACGACTGTCTCCACGTCAGAAATGGACTCCGTTTCTTGCTTTTATTACAATCTGAAGTTTTTTAATTAAACCATTAAAAAATGGCTTGAAAAACAAAAAACTTATTTTTTGCGGAAACTGACGAAACTCTAGGGGGACCTAGTACATGTTCATACGACTTAATTCGAATGTTTAGCATGTTGAAAACATTGACCTGGAGGCTCTAATAATCTCCCTAGGTCGAAACACCAAGATGACTACCCCAGGTTTGGAGGTGTGAGTGAAAAAATCTGAAATTATTAGTCGTTTGTTCAACAACCAATAATAACCAAGGGAAAAAACACTCTGGGCTAGTCGGTTTGATGCTCAAGTCTGGGAAGCCGAGCCTTTTATAAAAAATAAATGTTAGGACATTTTTTACAATTTCCCCAAGGGGGTATGAACATGTGTTACAAAAAATAAAACGGCCATGAAGGCCTGAAAGGACTTCTGAACTCTTAATATGAACAAGTATCTTGTTCATCATTGGCGGCTCACAGAAAGTCCAACTAGCAGCCTAGTTGGTAACATGTTCCATTCAATCATGTCATCATAAATTTGGCCAAAAAGTTGTTACATGATCCTCCATAATACTTAAACTCAATTAATCAATCTTATAAATGTATGTGTTACCAACTATTTTGTACCATAGTTGAACCTTTTGTTGAGCCGCCATTCGATGAACGTGGTCAATGTTCATATTCAGTGCAGCAGAAGTTCAGAATGTTTTGCCTAGCCAATTTTGGTTAGTCATTTTTATTTTTATGTTGAAATGACCATGCCCCATGGGGTTTTTGTAATAAAGTGTGCTAGTAGGGGTTTTGAGTGGCTCGGTCCCCTAAGACGTAGATTTCAACTAAGGTATCCCAGGGAGTTTTTTCCCTTGTCGATTATGCTTTGCCTATAGCCGAGTATAATCGATGAGTTTTTCTATCGCTTCTTCCAAAGTTGGAATGCCTGATTTTAAAATTTGGGCCTTGGGGGGTTATTAGAGTTCAATTAGTAAATATGAACCTACTAGACATTATTGGTATGTTCTATGGTCATTTCCTAAGCCCCAGGATGCCTTAAAAATTTGTCAATTTTTTTTTACCGGCGGCGTTGAGTTTTTTAATTTTTATTTTTTGACTATAGAGAATTAATTAAAATTTTCAATTAATTAAACCATTTTGACCATGGTTTAATTGAAAATTTTCAATTTGTAATAATTAAGTGGTCCGAGGGGTGTTTTTAGCAAATAAACACTGATTTTCTAAGCCAAAACATTCATTTAGCCCCTAGACACACTTATCTTAAGTTTCAGACTATTATTTGGCCTTATAATTAATATTTTTTCAAAAAACCCAAAAAATGAGAAATATTAATTAAAATAATAAAAAATAATAAATTGGAGAAAATCAAAATATCTCCAAAAAAGGCCAAATTGAATAAAATAAAGAGCTAATTAGCTCGGCACGGAGCATTTATGATGATTCCAATCAACATCGGTCAGTTTCAGATAAAGTATCGGAGTGTAGTAGTTGAACTATCAATCATAAATTCGCCCTCTTTGGTCAAATTCGTTTTTGGTTGAAGTGTGGGTTATCTATTGGATGGGTGATCATTACGAGAGAAGATGAGCCACCTCACCCCCCCTGATTACTCCATCACTTAGTTACAACTCAGTTGCAGCTTAGTTCAACTCCCGATCATCATGCCAAGCTTAATCAGTCAAGAGATTCACTCCGGTGTTAGTCTTAGTCTAGATTTAGGGTTTTAAGCCCTATCTTTCTTTTCTTTTTGTATAAATAAGAGGCCTTCTTCCCATTTGCATATGGAGGATTTGCAAGAGACCTCTGCCCAAATTGTAACAGTTTTTGTTTAATGAATGGAATAAAGTGACTTTGGAGGTCCATGCGTGGGTTCTTGGTGCTTGATTTTCATCTTGTGAGAGGTGACATATTTCTTAAACTTATTCTTTTCTTTTTGCAAAGTACATGATCATTGCTAGCTTAGGAAGGCTATAAATCTAGCACAGTAGGTTAATCATTTAGAGTTATAATTTGATTATCTATGTAAAATCGATTGAATGTCTGAATTGAACAGGAAGTAGTAAGTATACCATTGTTTTCCAGATATTTTCTTGATTAAACATTCTGGTATTTGATCTTGTGTTTTGTTGATTGAGAATTGTGTTTCAGGGATCACCGAAGGTGTAGAAGGGGTTGAAGCTCAACCACCTCTTCACGAAGCAGGAGTTTTTTATCTAACACTTTCACCGTGCAGGAAATGCAAAGCGCTTATTTTCCAGTCAAGAAACACAGCTAAAAGGGGCTTTTTCTTATCCTTGGTAAACTTAAAATCTTTTCCTTAGTTATCAGATTCATCTATCCTTTTTCTTCTTGCTTCTTCTTGCCTCTTTTACTTTGCTTCTTTGTCTTCATTTTTTTTTACCTTTCTTGTTGATTCTACCTTACTTTTCTTTTCCTCATTTTCTCACCTTCCTTCTTTCATTTTTTTTACCCATTTTCTTCACTCTTTTGCACCTTCCCTTTCTCTATTTTAGCAGCCACCTCTTTCACTTGTTGGCTGCCCTCTTTGGCCTTTTTATTTGCAGCCATTCTTCTCTTTGTTTGGCTGTCCTATTCCTTATTATTTTTCAGCCAACTTCTCTCTTAGTTGGCTGTCCTCTTTCACCTCAATTTTCAGCATTTTTGGGCATCTTTTGTGACCACTTTTTGGCGTTCTTTTTGAGCTTGCTTTCCTTCCTTTTGCAGCCATCTTTCACTTCTTGGTTGGCTGTCCATTACTTCATTTTTGCAGCCATCTAACTTCTTTGTTGGCTTCCTCGTTCCTTCATCTTTTCAAGTCTTTTTTCCCTTTTTTTTGCATGTATTTTTTCACTAGTTTTACTTCAAAAAAGACCGAAAAGTGCATTTAAAAAGAGTGATTTCGTACTTAGATTAATTTTAATATTTTTGCATCTAGATTAGTTTTGTTTGTTAACAATAATGTGTGTATGAGTGTTTGGCTTTCTTGTGCAGGTACCGAAGAAGTGAACCAAGAAAACAAGACGTGAGGAAATTGAAGAAAAAGCTCAAAAAACCAAGAAGACAAGCATAAACGAAAAATACATCTTTTGTAAAAGCTATTAAAGCTTGTTTCAATCTTCTAGTTTTCCAAGTTCTTTTCAAAAGGGTTAAATTCCCAAAGTTGTATAAAAATGACTAGTGGGGTCAAGCCTCCCACGTTTTTCTTACTTCCCCTATTTGGGGGAAGTGTGTCTTGTGTGATTTTCTATCTTTGCTTAGCTTAGATTGTTTTAGACTTAGTTTTATTTTCACTAATTGTTAGTTTAATTTCATCACATGCATGCCATTTATTTCCTTATATTTCTTGCTCTTTGATTAATAAAGTCTTAAAAGCAACCCAAAGCCTTTTGAACTTGTCATAAGACAAGTTAAGAGCACTCTCTATCGGAGAGCATTAATGCATTGCACCTGCATGCTAGATTAGAAAAGACTCTTGAATCTCACCATAAGGTGGATCAAGAGCACTCTTTGTCGGAGAGCTTTGTTTGTTAATAAAATTTGCAACTCACCATCCCCATAAAATTGGAATTTACTTATTTTTACAATGTGTATGCTTTACCCGATTGGGATACCCAAAAGCACTGTAGCTATTCAATTTATAGATATAATTCCAACGGCCATCATAATAAAATTTACCACCCCGCATTTAACGCAATATTCTGAGTGGCCAATCTCTTAGTGGGTATGCTGGGTAGCTCTCCTTGTTTCGTGGTAGTTGGAAAGTTATCGAACGCTTGACTGCAAACTGGATTGTCCAACATGTGCTTGAACAGAGCCATTTAGAGTATTTTCGGTTATATTTCCAAGTGGAAATCCCCCTCGCCTAATTAATAAGATCATTCATAAAACATACACTAAAATTTGACCAAGTACATTTGCAAAACGATCTCACAAACATCAGAGACTTAGATTTTCAGCAGCTTGACTCCATTTTAGGCATTGGACTATTTATTTTTGCATCATCTTGTTCGGACCATTTGTCCATTTGTTTAAGTTATTTTATGCGTGGATGCCTTAATATCTGTCTCATCATTTATCTCGTGTTTTGCGAGTAGCAACGTGGATTGCGTAATTGGTCTTTTTTCGTGCATATCAAAACTCCTAAACAACACTAATTCTCACCATTCATCTAAGAACATTTTAAAACAAAGCCTTAGACAACCTTTTTAGGGACTACCCCCCTTGGCTTCGTTAGGAGTTAGCCTAAATGGAGGAGCTGGGATCAGGTGACAACACCTGGCTCTTTGCTTGCCCCCAAGGCCACACCTTTCCCGCTTAGGGAAACAACAACCCAAAAGATTTCTGTTGACGGTGTGCATTCGACGAACAACAGTATGTAAGGTTTAATTTAACTTAAGACTCAATACTCAAACTCATATTAACATTAAGTATGAAAAAACCGATTCAAATTCTTTCACTAATTACACAAGTTGGATTCCATTATGGATTGCTTATTGTCCCAATTAGCATCTCAACTAAAACCATATCATTTGTTAAAAAATATAAAAAAAAATCATTAAATACATTCCATTGAGATGTTTCTTAGCAAAGACCTATAAGTTGTGTGTAGTCTTGTGGTAGACATTTAAACTGTGGTGTGCCTTAGAGTGGTCCAACTTGCAAGTTGCAACATCAAATTTAGTTTCTTGTGTAAAATATTGTGACTCCATGAATATATATATATATAGTTTTCAAGTGACATCATTACTAATTTCAACGATTTTAATTATTTAAACCTTCACGTGTTGTTTTATAATAAAGAGACATTTACACTCTTTATTTATTTATACAAAACATGTTTATTTATTTCAAAATAATTAATTTTGTTTTCATATTTTTTATACTTAACGAACAATAATAACCATCATTTTTTAAATATGTTGTTTACTTAATGAACATCAAATTTAGTTTCCAATAAGAAGGCTTATATGACGACATCATGTATGCATCATTCACATACATGTATGATTAAGTAAAAACTATCACCGACATGAAGCTTCGAATCATTTGAAGATTGAAACTTTGAACCCTCCCCCTCCACGTGCCGAGCTTCGTAAGCTCTCCTCCAAACCGTCCAACTGATTCCAAACAAGCGTTGCAGAAGTTCGAGCCTCAAACAAGGAAAAAGAACAAAAAAAAAACGTGTTTGCTGAGTTTTATTAACCCGCGGGCTGTCGACACGCGATGTTCACCCAAAAATCACGAAAAAATCGCTGGGAAAAATCACCAATATATCGAACCGATGTTTCCCCAATATTATTGCCGGCAAGGAGAAATCGAGATATATCGCGATGTTGGCGATATATCGCCCATGTTGGTAACACTGCTACTAATCACTGCTCATCATTTGATCACTACTCATCAATTGATCACTGTCCACTGTATCACACTCCTCATCAATTGATAACTGTCCACTGTATCACACTCCTCATCAACCTGTACAATCAACCTATCCAATCAAGTTGTACCAATCAATATGTTGCTCATATCAACCGTCTCAATCAATTTGAGTCTAACCAACTGCACACTAAACTCAATCCATCTGAGTCAAACCAACTGCTCATACAACTCAGCCAGTCTGAGTGAGACCAATTGCACATAAGGAAACTTGTGTCAATCCTGCTCAATTGAACCAACCTGTACCAAGCTGCTTGTGTACTTGTGCCAAATCAATCATATACTTGTGTTATTCTAATCAAGTGCTCTGACAGTCAAGCAACCCTTCTTACCTGGTCTAGTTCATC
>LPNX010071757.1:0-41561 GCA_001517045.1 Pseudotsuga menziesii | reverse complement strand
TGGCTAGTCAGTTTTTCATTTGAATAATTTTGACCATGGCCCCGCGGGGTTTGTAATAAAATGTGCTAGTAGGGTATTTTTGAGTGGTTCGGTCTCTTGAGATGTAGAATCTCAACTAAGGTATTCCAGGGAGTTTTTTGCCCTTGACAATTATGCTTTGCCTATAGCCGAGTATAATTGACGAGGTTTTCTCTCGCTTCCTCCAAAGATGGAATGTTCAATTTTGAATTCTGGGCCTTGGGGGGTTATTAGAGCCCAACTGAGTATATATAAACCTACTAGGCATTATTAGAATAGAGCATGGTCATGTCCTAAGTCACTAGGACCCTCAAAAAATTTTCCAAATTTTTTTTATTGGAGGCCTCAAAATTTTTATTTTTAATTTTTTAATTTTTCGGAAGTTTTTTAATTAATATTTTCCATAATTTAAATGGAAAAATTCAATTTGTAATAAGTTAGTCATCCGGAACTCGAATTCAGTGATTGAAGGCTCTAACCTTAAGCCAAAAATCATTCTTGATCAGCCAACCAGCTGGATCCAACTTTCAGATCATCATTCGGCCACATAACTCATATTTTCTCAAAAAAGTCAGTTTTGGGGAAAATATTGATTAATTAATAAAAATGATTATTTTGGAGAAAATCCAAATCTCTCCAAATTAATCCAAATTCAGCGAAATAAAAGGCTAAATGACATGGCACGAACATTTATGATGATTCCAATCAATATCGGTCAGTTTCAGATCAAGTATCGGAGTGTAGCAGTTGAACTAT
The DNA here is from genome assembly GCA_001517045.1 of Pseudotsuga menziesii. Lineage (NCBI taxonomy): Eukaryota > Viridiplantae > Streptophyta > Pinopsida > Pinales > Pinaceae > Pseudotsuga > Pseudotsuga menziesii. The sequence continues at coordinate 40,787 of LPNX010071757.1, read as the reverse complement.
CAGTCAGAAATTTTCCCTCTTTGGTCAAATCCGTTTTTGGTTGAAGTGTGGGTTATCTATTGGTTGGGTGATCATTACGAGGGAGGATGAGCCACCTCACCCCCCCTCATTACTCCAGCAGTCAGTTACAACTCAGTTGTAGCTCAGTTCAACTCCAAATCATCATGTCGAGCTCATTCAATTACTCCGGTGTTACTCTTAGTTTTGTTTTAGGGTTTTAGCCTTCTCTCTTTGTATAAATAAGGCTCTTTGAGCTCTATTAGGATGGATTTTTGTGTAGAGAAACTCTGTCCAAACTCTGTAATGCTTGTTGCTTTTGCAACCGTGGAATAAAATTTTAAGGCTTTGGAGGCATACATGGTTTGTTAAATGTGGATGAATACTTGGTGAATGAGGTGATAATGTTTCAATTTCTTTCTTTTCTTGCTTAGGTTGGATAATAGTTCGTGCTTTAGAAGGCTTCTATAAGCACTTAAGATTGATTATTCGACGTTTCAACTTAATCTTTTATGATTTTGCTCTTGGGAATTAAAAGTAGTATTGATTATTCAGTTATATGATATGCTCTTTTATATTTTAATTGATAAAACATACATGATCTAATCCATCTTTTGCAAGTGTTGAGTTGAATTTTTGCAGATTACCTCATCAAATCAAGTAGGAGTTTGAGCTCAGGTGCATCCTCTCCTCTTGAAGCCAAGGCAACTTCCGGAATTTTCAAGCTTCAAGGAATCCAAACGTCATCAAAAGGCCACAGGTTTGAGCGCCGGGTAACCTAATCTGGACACAGTTGGTTAAGTTATTGAACACCTAGCTGTGACTCCAAACAGGTCCGTCATGTCTTCGAATGGAGTCACTGAAGGTATTTCTGGTTAGAATTTCCAGACACCTTAATTAAGAGCACGTAAAATCTTTAAAACCTACCAAGAGCATTTGCACAATCTAATACTCATTAGCTTAATTCCTAGACTTATTATTTTATTTACGCATTTTGTTGACTCCATAAGGCACTGGTCCTTGATTAAATTTGAATAATTATCTATCTTGATCAATTGTTTGTGGTTCATTTTAATTACTATCTCTGAATGTTTAGTTAAAAGTCTGGAATCTTTGCTTATCTTTGCAATCTCTTGTTAGCAACGTGGATTGCTTTTGATTAATTGTCCTTCTTGTAATAAACAAACACTTCTAATCATAATGAGCTCCTAAATAACACCCATCCGCATCCGCAACTAAGTAAAACACTTTAACCACATTGAGCCTTAGAAAACTCTTTGTTAGGGACTACCCCCTTGGCTTCGTTAGGAGTTAGCCTAAACGGAGGAGCTAGGAGTAGGTGACAGTACCTAGCTCTGTGCTTGTCCCCAAGGTCACACCTCTCCCACTTTCTCAAGTGAGAAGACAACTTTCATTAGATTTCTGTTGTTGGTGTGCAATTGGCGGACAACAAGTTCTTCAGATGAGGATAGACTAGTGTGGGAGCAGTCTTTAGGGAAGAAAAAGCCTAAGTGGCTTCGGGAGACCTTGAAGGAAGCTCAGGAGTTTGGGACACCCAGGGAGTCAGTGAGGGCCATCAAGATGCCTGATAGATTGGGTATGGCTTTGGTGGCTAGTTTATGTGATTCAGAGCCTTCTACTTTTGAGGAGGCCTCCCAACAGTATGTTTGGCGAGATGCCATGATGGATGAGTACCATTCCATCATGAAGAACGATGTATTGGGGATAGTTCCGAGACCTGAGGGGAAGTCAGTGGTGACTTCTTGGTGGCTTTACAAGCTAAAGCATGCTGCGGATGGTAGTGTGGAGAAGTACAAGGCCATGTTTGTAGCGCGGGGGTTTTCACAGATTGAGGGAGTGGATTATGATGAGACCTTTGCGCCGGTTGCTCGGTATACTTCGATTGGGGCTTTGATTTCCATTGCAGTTAAATTGGTTGGAAGATCCATCAGATGGATGTGAAGACCGCATTTCTCAATGGAATCATTTAGGTGGAGATTTATGTTGAGCAGCCGTAGGGCTTTGAGATTCATGAGAGAGAGTCTCATGTTTGCAAGCTGAAGAAAGCCTTGTATGGGCTGAAGCAAGCTCGTAGAGCTTGGTACTCCAGGATCGATTCTTACTTGCAGTGGATGGGGTTTCAGCAGAGTGAAGCAGATCCGAATCTTTATTTCATCATGGTTGGAGATGATCTGCTTCTTCTTATGTTATATGTTGATGACTTATTTATCACAGGGGGAGAGATACCCATTGCAGCTTGCAAGAAGGATCTTGCTTCAGAGTATGAGATGACATATATTGGGTTGATGCATTATTTTCTGGGATTGGAGGTTTGGCAGGAGCCTGGACATATTTTCTTGGGACAGGGAAAATATGCTATTGATATTCTGAGGAGATTTAGGATGGAGGATTGCAGGCCGATGTCGACACCGATGGTCATCAACTGGAAGAAGCTTCATGCTTTTGAGGGAGAGTTGGTGGATCCTAAATTATACCGTCAACTCATTGGTTCATTGATGTATCTGGTCAACTCTCGGCCAGATTTGTGTTTTGCGGTGAACACTCTTATTCAGTTCATGGTTGAGTTTAGGAGAGTGCATTGGATAGCCGCAAAACATGTGTTGTGATATCTGGTAGGGACAGTGGATTATGGTCTGGACTACAGGAGGTCGGATGGGATCAGGTTGATTGGCTTCACAAATTCATATTGGGCAGGCAGTGTGGCAGACCGGAAGAGCACTTCCGGATATTGTTTCAGTTTGGGCTCGACAACAGTATCGTGGTTCAGTTGGAAGCAAAAGTCTATTGCTTTGAGTTCTGCAAAAGCTGAGTATATGGTAGCCAGTCAGGCTAGTTGCGAGGCACTGTGGCTTCGCAAATTGCTAGTGAATTTATTTGATCAGGAACTGAGGCCTACGATGATTTATTGTGACAATCAGAGTTGCATCCAGCTCTCTGAGAATCCAGTATTTTATGACCAGTCAAAGCGTATTGAGATCAGGTATCATTTCATCCGAGATTATGTTCAGAGAGGAGCAGTGACTTTACAGTACATTTCCATTGATGAGCAGGTTACAGATATTCTGACGGAATCTTTGGTGAGGGGCACGTTTGTCTTCTTTAGAGACAAGTTGGGAGTGGTGCAGAACACCTTCCTTGGTAAGAGGGAGTGTTGATTTCTGTACCTAGGAAAGTGTTCCCCTAGGTGACTTTAGCCTTAGTCACTTAAAAGGGAAAATTTAAGGGACCCTTGCATTAAATGACTTAAGATGAGCATTTAATGTGACTTTAGAGATTAAAGTAAAATTTTGATAAATTTAAGTAGGTGAGTGAAATTAATTTTTATGAGAATTAAATGAGAGCATTTATTCTCATCCATTGATCTAGTCTTATCTCAACCATTGGATTAGATGGCTCTTCACCTACCTAGGGTTTAGACAAAAAGCAAGGGAAAAGGTAAAGTGAATTCATTCTTGTGATGAGAGTGAGTGAGAAGAGAGAGTTGAGAGATGCACAAAATTTGAGGCACCCTTTTTGAAGAGTTTTCAGTGGGCACGAAAATCGAGGCACTACCATTTTTCGAGGAGAGTACAACCATCCGCATAGTGTGATTATGGGCATAAATTGAGCACGAGTTTCAAGGAGAGAACAAGCACATTTCTTGAGGCAACAGGCAGGCTTTTGTGGCATGATTTTTGAGGCCGTACGACTGCATTAATTATAGTCCGTACAACACAAATTTTGAGGCAGTTCTGGCACAGAAATCGAGGGCAAACGTTTGCTGTTATTTTAGGCACGGTTTTCGAGAAGGAAAGGCACAACAATCGAGGCAGCCTTCTGGGTTATTTTCTTTGGTTGAGATAAGTTGTCTTTTGGCTGAAAATGACTGGTTTTCCCCTTGTGGGTTTTTCCAGGGCTATTGGGCAAAAATTTCTGAGTACTGTGTGTTGTCTGAAAGTGCATTTATTTATTTTCTGTCATGAAAAAGTGAGTTACAGCAGTGTTTATTTAAGTCTGAAAATTTATGTTATTTCCAGCCTTATGAATTTTCTGGGTTGGGCATTAAACTGAGTTATTTTCAACATTTAAACCGGAGGTTGAAACTGAGTAAAAACTTACAAAACCAAGAAACCTCTAGTGTTGTGTTGATTTGACCTAATTAGGGCAAAGAGAGATGCCAAAGGTCTAACAAGAGAGACCCTCCAAGGAGGTATGTCTCACTAACAAGAGAGCAATTATACACAAAAACCTTGATTAACTCTTGGATGTCTCCGACAGTGCATGAGAAAGAGAACCAAAGATCTCACCATAAACAAAGAAAAATGGAGAAAAGAGCAACCTCCTAAGAATCCCTTTCCTTAGACACACCTTGCAAGGTTAAGCAGTGTTACACGAGGACTCGCCCCCTAGGGTCGGGGGCGCACCCCCCTCGCTTCTTGCGCCCCGGGGGCTTGGGCGCTTCTGGGGAAACGTTTCCCAGCGTTCTCAAAATATGGAAACTCTCGGAAACTCGTAAGGGGGCGCGTCCCCCTGTTCTGTAGCACGCTCCGGTGAAGGGGGGCTCCCACACGCCCCCTCCAGACACTGGGGGCTCCTAGACGCCCCCCATGATTTTCCCAATTTCAGTTTAAAAATGCAAAATTTTAATTTTAATTGTTGTTTAGTCTCTATTTCAGGCTTAGTTTTTAGTAATTTACTATTTCACTATTTTAGCATGCAATATCATTGATTCAAGTTTTCAATTACAATCACTGAAATTAGAAATATGAATATCCAGATTTAAATGACAAATTCGAAAATTATCATGATGAATTGTATAACGTGTTTGTATTATTAATTTGCTATATTCTGATTTACATTGCACAATGATAAACTTAGTATTTACTATTTATTATTTACTTTTAGTAGTTTACATGGGATGAATCATTGAATTGTTGTTGCTGGGATTTAATAATTTGTAATACTAATTTTTATTAAGACCTGGACGTCCCCTTGTCCCCCCCGAATTTCACTAAAATTTGGGGGTGGTCTCCACACGTCCCCAATGTGCGTTTCCCCGCTCCCGCGCTCCGGCGTCCCGAAAACTTGGGGGAACATTGAGGTTAAGTATCAACCTGTAAACACCAAAAAATGCCACAATGAAGCTCCATGAGTGCCAAGAAGAGAGTATGCACCACTATCCCAAGTAGACAAGTATAAAAAGAGAAGTGACTTTATTTGATCCCATGATCTTGAGTTAAAATGAGGAGTTGCTTTATTTATGTCTTAGGCCAACTTGGCCTCCTTTACAAGCCAACTAACCTAAAATGTCTAAAATAACTTAAAATGATTTTTCAATATGTTTTTTAGGGTTTCTCACCCACAAGTTGGGGACTAAACCTCATACAACATAAAATTTGGGGTTTGTCACCCACAAGTCAGGGGCTAAACCTCATACAACATAAAATAATGTAAAACTATGATGAATTGCAGCAACTTTGATGAAATGTTGAGCATGGGAGGAGGTTGTCATGCCCCATCTAACCCCAATGTTGTTGTTTTTTCCTCAACTCCCTCCTCCTTTAGGTGATATAACCTCTTCAAAGGATAACATCTTCATCTGTTTGGTATGCTTGGGCCAAGAAACTGTTCAACATGTAAGAGAAATAGGTCCAAGTGGGCATAATGAGGTGTGCTAAGATGGGTATGACAACTCTTACATGCGCAATCACCTCTACAAAGCATTAAAAACAAGTGTGGCTGGGAGCCCCTAAGTCATGTGTCCCAATGGCATCATCCCAAGAAGCACCGGACACCAACCATGGGCATTAATTCCCTGCATGATGGGGGGCCTCCACCACATCAAGGGGTAGTCCGTTATGCCACTAAACCAAGAGGACCTGCCATGACCAGGCCATGGGTCTGGAGCCCAACATGACCAACAGTTTTACATAAACTAGGCCCAAACTTGGCCTTTACATAGAAATACGAACCCCTTCTCTGTGGCAATCAGGTATGGAACACTGCAGAGCATCTGGAGGGTAAAACTCTGAACCTCCAGATGCCAATGAACTTGCCTCTAAACTATATAAAAACATGCAGACGCAATATAATGCAGAGTTGCAGAGGGAGAGAACATTGGTAGTATTATTCAATGGGATACAACAGTCACATGTCTGAAAAGCAAATGTGACTAAAATCACTTTATCAAGTTTTTATGTCACTTTCTGTGACACTAACTTAAAAGTACTAGGATATAAACATAATTTTCACTATAAGATTAAACTCTATATTCAGTCCATACTTGATGGTAACTATTCCTGAAGGATTTTGTAGCAGTGGCTGATCGTTAGCTCAGATATTTTGTAATGATAATGTTTTATGTTCGTTCTGATTATGTGTCACAAGAGCGCTTTGATACTCTGCTTGTAAATACTGTTATTTTTGTTACTAACTTTAAATGTTGGTCAGATATGCCTTGTACCTTTTTTTGATATTGATAACTATGTACATGATAGTACCATTGTGAAGCAAGGTTACAAGAATCGTGGGTGCGGTCGGAATTGGCTGAAGATTCTGGTGTGCATTCAGCACTCATCTTGAAAATAGGAATCGGGGAATCGGAACCCTAACGCTATTTTTTTTATAAATATATATTTTATATTTCTAATTTTTAAAATTTAATTTATAATGAAAATAATAAAATATAAAAGTGAAAAAATAAAATCTCAAAATGAAATGATTCATAGAATCATGTAATGTCCCCACACAATTCTGGGTTAAATTTGTTATCGATTACATGTGAAGTCTGGTTCAAGTCCTTTATCAAACACTTGAATGATACTGGCTTCTCCACTGTTAAATTTTTCCTTAATGCTAATGTCTGAGTTTATGGCAAGTTTACTTGGAATTTTGCATCAAATAATTCAGGTCTGATTTCAAATATTACTCAGACACATAGATGATAGGACTAACATCAATCCATTGTTTACCACTGTATTTGGACCAAATATGCTTACAGAGACTTCAATAAGACTAAGGAATCTAACCCACTGCTACAGCAATCCCAAACAATTTACTAAGGGTTATAACTCCAGAAAACAGGCTGTATTTGCTTGTATTTATCAGCAGTAAAACAATACAGAACTTCAAGGTTTACATTAATTCCACACCTGATATATCAGCAGAATGATGGCAGTTATAGTGGCTATACCTCGCATTTGGGGACGCCTGTAGACGAAAGATGGATACCCCCAGAATTCAGGTTCAATTACTGATGGTTGAAACAAGAGGGACAAGAGTTATCATGTCTGTATCATGCCTGATAATTACTGTTGCGTGTGACTGAGTGAAGTTTCTGCTCTCCTTTTGCACTGTATATGTCTCTATTCTTCCCACGAGTTTACTCTATGAACATACTTTCACACAGACTGTGTTCTCTTCTAATGGCTGGCGCGCTCTCACAGTTGCACAATGACGGTTTACCGTTTATCCCTTTTAAATGCTGTGTACATCAACAAGCTGCCCTCTTCACAGTAAGCAAGACCCTCTTCCACTGTACCAACACTAAAAACGCAGGGGTTCAGTATTAGATTTCTCCACAATGTGTGCACCTCTCTTCTACCCTTCACCTACAGCAGAAATACTTCCCGGAACAAATGCGCCCTTCTCAGCAAGGAACAATGGCAGATACACAGTGGAAATGGTAGCTGGTAATGACTGGAATGTGGAGTTTCTTCCTCAACTGATGCACCCTCTCTATCAGCAGAAAACTCCGAGATATAAGTGCACCATCTTCAATAATCACTGGAATCCCTTGCAAACTAGAAACTACTTCAGATCTGAGATGAGATGCAATCCCAAATCCATGAGGATGAAGCACATATGAGAATTCTGGTTGATCTCTCCTTCCGATAGCTAGGGTGGGTTTGTCTCACCACCGAAACTATTCTCCTCCTCCTAGGGTTTCGTCCAAGAGAAGCTAAAGCTCAAGAGATTTCAAGTTTCGAAAATGCAATTGACAAGGATAAATGAAAGAATGAACTTCTCTCTTTTTATATTTTCTCTTTGGCCCTTGTGACCCTCGAATTTCTTTTCTCCACTTTTCTCATTTATTAAATATGAAATGACATTTTAATGAGAAAGTAGCTTTTCATCCTTTTCATTTTATATTGAACCCCTAAGACCAATTTTGCCTTTTTCCGCCCATTCAATTAATAAAGTGACTTTTTCAATAGTCACTTTATGGATTAATTTCTCAATAACACTTTATAAAGTTACTTTGGCTCGGTGACATTAATTTATCAATTTAATTCGTCTTTTCGTCCTTCAATCATTTAAAGCTCTTTGTCCTGGTTCCAACGAGCTATCATACTAAGTGTTCCTTCAAATAAAATGCCCTAAATAACACCTTTCGTGCCATCAATTAACTTATTCTCAATAATTCTCCCAATTTACGGGAATCGTCGGAATGCAAGGGAACTTCGAATGGATTGTACGGAAATGATCCCGTTGATGAATAAGGGTCAATGGACTATGCTAAGCTCGTATAACTCCTTGAAATCACTCGAGTTCACTATTATCTTCATTTTACTCCTCGTAATGTCTCTTTTGACCGCAGAACAAGGGAATCCAGAAATGGGGATATTACAGTCCTCCCTTCCCAAAGATTGCTTGTTCTCAAGCAATGCCATCACACCTTGCTACTCCACAAATTTAATCATACTAACACTAAAAATGATACCAAGGTCGCTAACCAGTCAGAAAGAGGTGAAGCATCTTCCACTCAATACTTGGTCCGACAAGGTAGTGACATATGAAAGCTTTTGACTACTAGCAAGTAGAGCAACTTGATACTGCAACAACTCAATCAACTCCCCTAAGAACTGCTCTACTAGGAAACCAATCTCATGAAAAAAAACTAGCTCTCGCTTCCGTGTTCACTGCTGGAATCCCAGGGTCCCGAGCTAATCTCAGAAAAGGTCTACCATGGTGATGCTGCGCCACTCTGATCATAACCATCCGACTGTCATGCCCTGTCTGCATTGTCCTCTCCTGGAACTCCAATCTGAAATAATTGTAAGGACTGGTCCTACCACCATGGATAGTGGCCTACATAGGCATCCAGGTGAAGTCAAGTCCTGTAAATCCATTGCCATACTCGACCTCGAAGATTGAAAAAGTAACTATGTCCCTGTCACTAGCGATGACTGCAACCTTCTCAAGGACCCTAAACATCTCTCCACTAGCTGGCTTTGTCACCTGTGTTGCACCATACTCTGAAGAAATCAATGGGAAGTCCATGAATTGGTCAATCACTGCATACCTACAACTTGTGCTCTGCACCTTGGGTTGACCTGTGATGCAATCTATCAACAAGCTCTCCCTCCTTGGCCCTGAAATGGTCGAAGGATGCATCAATGCTATTGAATGAGCGGGTCTCGACCTACTACGCTAACCACAAAGTCTCGCCATGCAAACCCATCTCGCATTTTCTTGTAGATGGTGAAGTCACCTCGGTCCCACACTAGCCATTAGGATGTGAAGCACCCTCTACCTATAGCGTTGATCTGCCTGGTGCTAACACATGAATCCATCCGATTGCCCCAGATGAGCCAAGCAATCATAAGCCGCACAAACTCAGGCAACTCCTCAGAAGATTGCTCCTGCAAGCAATGAATCCTGGTTGTTTCATCTATATCGGTTGTTGAGACATCCAATACTATAATCCCAGGGTCCCACTGCTGACGTTGCACCCCTTTGATCATCATCGTCATTTGAGGAAATCTATTACTTTGAGGAATACTAGGATCTCACCACCACCAATTTGGAAGACCATCACTCTCAATGCCTATTAAATTCTGTGAACCACTCCAACAGAGTCTAGGTCTACTCCAGTGCACTGATCACATGGTCAACATTAAAGACCTTTGTCATGGCCAAAGTGCCCCTGTCTCATCCAACTGAGTCCAATGGTCCTCTCCTGTCCCGCTGTATCTAATTGTAAGTTTTTGTGCCAATTGGTATCCAGTATGCGTTACTACACCCAATATTCTACTGATGTAAGCTGGACCTATATCCTAGTGTGGCACCATATCTGTCATATGCCTTCCCACCCAATCCATGGATGCATATACTCCCATTCTAGCTTGTCCACACAGATTGTGCTCAACTATGTCACGTATGTCTCTACCTTGATCCTTTAATGGGCTCCCCAACAGAGTCAGATCATGATCCCTACAATGCAAAATATGTGCAAAATAAAAAACCTCGGGGCCATATCTCTCTGCCAATGCCTGCAAGTATGAATGATCCTCATGCTCAATCCTCACATGAGATTCCTCCATTAAATCATAAGTGCTACTAACCACCTCCTACATCAATGCTTCCATATACGATTGAGTTCCTGTGATGTAGGATGGAGGGTGTAACCAACTAAACTCCACATGAAGTTGCTCAACTTGCACCTCTGATTCTTGAAGGGCCTTTTGAGTGCTCTTCAAAGAATCTTGGGTCATCCCAAGCTCATGGATAAGTCTGTCAACATTCTCCTCCTTTCCCTTGAGCGCATCATGGTACACCTCATCAAGCACGAGTAAATAATCTCTATCTGAAAGAAGGTGTAGGTAGTTAGATTTCATCATGACCAATGCCTATCTGAGTACTTGGAAGAATGCAAGGGAAATCCCTCCTTCCAAACTATCATTTGTCGCTACATCTCTCCAACAACGAGCTACCACTAATGGCTGCGTATCATCAAATTGCCTCATGGCTGCCATAATCATGTCTTCACTTACCTTCAACTTCCCTGTAAAATGGTGGGTCTCATGGGAACTATCATCTTCATGCAAGTTTTTAGATTTGCTATCATCTGTAAGAACATTAGCCTCATCGAAACCACTTGACTCGTTGAATGATACCATTCAAACTTCAAAAGGTGGGATAACATTATGATCAAACACTGTTTCATCAAGGGAATCTATCTCTTCACAAGGCTTATCAATAATGATCTCTAAACCACCAACATAAAGACTTGAGTACCCCTTACCTTTAAGAACAATTGATTCTTTTTCATTACAAGCCAGTGTCATTCCGTTCTTCCAAAGCCTCCTGAAATGATGTCATGATAATACTAGAATTTTCAGTGGCCTCCACATTATCCTTCTCTGCTACTGACATGACTAGAAAGGTATTTTGACAGTCCTTTTAAACCCTTCCTTTTGTGTCTTTGTGTTCTTCTTGTTCATCTCCCTTTAATTTATGCATTGTGCCTTGTTGCTGGCTAAGTCGGACCTAGTTTGACTTCAAGTGAGCAGGCAAAGTCTGAACAAGGTTGCTTGTTGATGATTAGAGTTCAGAAGTTCAACAGGCCTTCTAGGCCCATTTAGTGGTTTCATTTGGTATCTTTTATATATGCGATATTGATGGGATTTAGTTTTGTGTAGGAACTAGAGATTCTGAGGCTCTCACATACCCTTTTTGATTAGAAGATCGGTTAGAGCATGTGTCCCTAGATGGAGCGAGATGTTGTCGGCTATGTAATATCCCAAATACTGATATTTTCTATTTCTATATGAAGTTACTGAAATAGTCGGGCATGCAAACTGCCATGCAAAACTTCCCTATTTTATAGCGAAAATTAGGGTTAGGGTTTGCAGGATAGAATGAACACATACCACTGATAAGCTGGATGAATATGCTCTAGAGAGAATACGCATGCAAGATGAGCTGAGCCGATGGAGAAATGACCTTATTTCCCGCTGCAATACCTCGGTAGGATGAATCAGACAAGTGTGACGTTTTTGCTGAAGGGATGGTTAGTTTTAGTTGGAAATAGGTCGGAAGGTAGGTGTGTTAGTGCCGGAGAGGATGGCCGGAGCATGCAAGAGTTTTGACCTCTCCAGATGCCCTAGCGAATTGGTCTACCAATCTGCTGCTCACGGCCCCACAACCCTGTAATCTGCTGCTAGCAGACCTGGATGGACAAACTGATGGCTGATAATCACTCAATGCAGTAGAGTGATCCTATCAGTGAGGATGCAGGCCACATGCGAAAGAAATATGGTGATCCAGAGTCCTGGTGAATACCTGGGATTTCCCAGCTAAATGCCCCAGCTGTACGGATGAACCTGCAAATAACCTTCGGACATATACTGGATACTGGATAATGATGAATGCAATAGACACGGTGACAAACCTCGATGGTTTATCTTGAAGGAGACTAGGGAAGATATCTCATTGCCGAATTCTCATTACTTGAAGACGCCGTCTCCAACCCCAACTGCTGTGGCCGCACGCTGTGCTGCTACTCAAGAGCTCCAAAATCAATAATAAGCCAAAAGTGAAGTCTCCATTCACTTTACCTTTCTTTTATAACTTTCAACTGCGAAAACCCCAACTTTGACCTAATTAGGTCACTTTAACTTCTAATTTGTAGTTGACTTGCATGCATGCGCATGGAGACTTAATTGGGTGCATGCATCATTAAATAATGCTTAGATGTCATGCATGCCGGTGGCCCTCTTCGACCCAATGGTGATATCATATTGATGCCCTAGATTTTCTGTAGATGGCATCAGTCTTCAGTTGATTCCCTAACTGTCAGTAACCACTCGAACCCACAGGAATCACATAGGTTAGTGGTTTGGTCCTCAATGCCTAAGCAGACGAAGACATTACAGTCCTCCCCGCTTGAGATTGCTTGTCCTCAAGCAACTGCAAACTCAGATGCTGCAATACCTATTCTCCTTCCCATGTGGCATCCTTTGGAGGTAGTTCTTTCCATTGAACCAAGTATTCTCTAATCACCCGGTTCCTGAGTTTTCTTTCTCGAGTCTGTATGATCCGTTAAGGAATCAATATCAGTAGTCCCTCATCATCTAAAGGAGGTAATTCTGTTAATGGAGCAATGTGTTGCCCCATGGTCTTTTTCTGGTTGGACACATGGAATACATTGTGAATTTTACTTTCGTGTGGTAGTTTAATTCATATGCCAGCCAACTCTCCCACCTTCCTGATTATTCTGTAGGGTCCATAGAAGCAAGGTTTTAACTTTTCTGCTCCTTTCTTCTTAAGTGAAGACTATCTGTAAGGTTGGAGCCTTAAGTATACCAAATCTCCTACCTCAAAGCTCCGCTCAACCCTGTGTCTGTCTGCATACAACTTCTGCTGATTCTGGGCTGTCTGTAAGTTTTCTTTCAGGATTTTAAGATTTTCCTGATTGTCCTGTATCCAATCCTTTTCCTTAGGAGCCCTACTGTCTACGAATGCTAAATTTGTATAGTCCAAGGCCTCGTAGCCATATAATGCCTTAAAAGGTGTCATCCTAATAGACATGTGATACGTAGTATTGTAGCAGTACTCACCTAAGTGTAGCCATTTAATTCAGGTTCGCTGTTGCCCTGTTACATAGTTCCTCAGATATCCTTCAATCCACTTGTTGACGATTTCGGTTTGTCCATCACTCTAGGGATGATAACTCGTGCTGGTAGCAAGCTCGGTCCCCACTAATCTGAATAGTTCCTGCCAGAAGGCACCTGTGAATCTACTGTCCTGGTCACTGACAATGGTCTTAGGTAACTTGTGTAACTTGAAGACCTCCCTGAAAAATTACTCGGCCACCTGAGCTACAGAGTAATCAGATGATATAGAAAGGAAATGTGCGAACTTGGTCAGTCGATCAACCACGACATATAACAATCTCGCCCTTGGACCTTGGGCAATCCTGTAATAAAGTCCATGGAGACACTTTCCCACTTCTGTTTGGGAATTGGTAGTGTCTGAAGCAACCCCGTTGGATGGATGTTCTCAATCTTGTTCTGTTGACATATGCTACATTCTCGAACGTGCTGCATAACCTCCCCTTTGAGGCCCTTCCATGAGAACCTCTCTCGGATCTGCCTGTAGGTCTTCAAGAAACCTTGATGTCCTGATAGTGGAGAGTCGTGTGTCGCTTGTATGATTTTCTTTCTCAAAGTTGGTTCTGGGACGAGGTATATCCTGTTCTTGTAATAGATGATGTCATCAACAATCCTGTACCTGTCATCTTGAATCTATCCATCCAATAATTCATAAGTGAATTTATTTTGGGAGTATTCTACTAAGAGAAGAGCCCTCCAATCTTTGGATATACTCATGAGAGATAATGAGGCGGGTTGCCTGGATAATGCATTATTATTCTTACCTTTAACATACTCGATCTCGAAATCGTAGGCTTGTACTTTGCTGACCCATTTCTGTTGGCACTCATTCAGTTCCTTCTAGTCCAAGAAGTACTTGAGGCTGTTATTATCTATCTTGATTTTGAACATACTGCCCACTAGGTACTTTCTGAACTTCGTGAGAGCATGTAAGATGGCTAGCATTTCTTTGTCATATATGGAGTAGTAGCGCTTGTAGTTCTTCAATTTTCAGCTCTCAAATGCAATAGGGTGATGGTTTTGTATCAATACTGCTCCTAGCCCTTCCCCTGAGGCATCACATTCTACTACAAATGGTTGTGAGAAGTCCGGTAATGCTAAAACTGGGCAAGAACTCATAATGACTTTCATCTCCTCGAAAGTTTTCTGTGCTAGTTCTGTCCAGGTGAATGCTCCCTTCTTTGTGAGATCTGTGAGGGGTGCGACAAATTAGGAGAATCCCTTAACATACCTTCGGTAATAAGTGCAAAGGCCTAAGAAGCCTCTCAATTCTGTGACTGTTTTTGGCGCGAGCCAATCTCTGATAGCTTGGATTTTCTCCCTGTCAACCTGTACTCCTTTTTCACTGATTATGTGCCCTAGACACAACATTTCCTTCATGCCAAATTCACACTTGGACATTTTTGCGTAAAGCGAGTGTTCTTCTAGAATGCTTAATACTTCGTCCAGGTGTTTCAGATGTTCCTCCCATGTTTTCCTGTAAATCAGGATGTCATCAAAGAATACTAGCAAAAACTTACGTATCTGGACTCTGAAGGTATGGTTCATGCATGACTGAAAAGTGGCTAGAGCATTGGTAAGTCCAAAAGGCATGACCAAAAACTCATGGTGACCATAGTGACAACGGAAAGCTGTTTGGGAGATGTCTTGGTCCCTTACTCGGATCTGATGGTACCTCGAGCGAAGATCAATTTTGGAAAAGTATTTGGCACCCCGTAATTCGTCCATGACTTCATCAATCATAGGGATGGGATACTTGTTTTTAATGGTTTTTTTGTTGAGTACTCGATAATCGAGGCACATTTGCAGTGTACCATCCTTCTTCTTGACCAATACCACTGAAGATGCGAAGGGGCTAGAACTGGGCCGAATGTATCCTAGCTCCAATAATTCTTTGGTCGTTTTCTCGATCTCATCCTTGTATCTTTTGGGATGCCGATAAGGGGTGGTGATGACTGCTTGTGTCCCCTCCTCTAACTCAATGATGTGTTCAAATCCTTGGTCTAGCAGTCTACCTTCTGGAAGGTCCCAAAATACTTTTTCGTGCTTCTTTGACAAGGCCTGAATATCACCTGGGTGTTGGGTGTTGTTCTTCAAAGGTTTCCTAAAGGTGACAAAACATTCGGCAGCCCATTCTATGTCATCCTTTCTTAGTACTGCCTCCATTCTTTGTGAAGAGACCGGTTTTGGGGGATAAGTGTTCATGCCCCTCAAAACTACCCGTTTGCTGTTTGGTCTTTGGAATTCCATTTCCATTACTCGGTAGTCTGTAGTATATTTACCTATTGAATAGAGCCACTGAACACCTAATACTACATGAGTATCTGCCACATCTACTACATAAAATGAATCTGTCATCTGATAGTTGCCTAATGTGACATTCAATTTCAGAATCCAATAGTTGCACTCCATGTTGGAGTTCTCGGCTACCACTATAGTAAATCCCTCGAACTTCTCGGTCTGAATACCCCTCTTGGCTACCCAAGCGGAGTCAATGAAATTGTGGGTTGCTCCCCCATCAATCAATACTCCCACTCTGTGGCCTTGTACTACTCCTCTGACCCTGAGAGTATGGAATCTTGGTACTCCAGATATTGTAGCAATGACTCCCTCTGGTGTATCACCCTGGAGTGATTCTTCCTCTACTGCTCATAGTTCTTTTGTGGCTTCCTGCTCATAGTCCTCCCTGTCACTGTCTGAATACACTTCGATGGAGTGAGCCTTTGCCTTCCCTGCACACTTGTGTCCTGGCACCCATGGTTCCTGACAAGTGAAACATAATTTCTTTCGCCTCAAATCTTTCCTAGTGTCCTTGTCTAACCATGTTTTCTTGGGAACATCCTTCTGGAAAGGTTTCCTGTCCTTGTCCCTAACAGGAAAGTGGGTTTTGAGAGGGAACCTGTTCTTCGAAACTGAATCCTGGAGATCTCTGGCTTTGCTAATGGCATCCTGCAGAGTGGGGGGTTTGTAGGCTTTTACCCATCCCTGTAGTGGCTCAATTAAGGCCTTAGTGAATAACATCGTCAACTTGCTCTCTGACACATCGGTTAGCATGATTGCTATCCTCTAGAATTCTGAGATGAAGGCCTCTGTGCTACCTGTCTGTTTGAGTTGAGCCAACTCCCTGAAATGTATCTTTGGATCCTTCCTGTCAAGCCTCTCCATGAGCTTCTGAGTGAACTCACCGTAGGAGTGTATGGTGTTGTGACCTAATGTCATTAGGCCGTGGTACCACCACTCATGAGCCTCTCAGTCCAGGTGGAGTGTAGCCAATTTAATGGCATCTGTCTCTGTCATGGGATTGAGTTGGAAATAGGTATCCAACTTTTGAACCCATATCCTCGCTGAACCTCTGCAAGTCCCATCAAAGTTTGGGATGGTCAACCTGCCTAAGGTTTTCTTCAACTCATAGATGTGATTGAATCCCTTGTTAAAATTCCGGGGCCTATTCCTACTCTTCATGTTGCAAAAATCTGAAAAAGACATGGCTGCATGAAACTCATCCCCTAAGTCCTTGTATTCCTGCAAATAAACCCCAAAGGGTTCGCTAGGCTCTAATTGCATGACTGGACCTCCTACCGCATCTTCCAAGAAGTGAGGCATAGTAGGCCTGTTGGAAGGTCTGCTATATATGTGCGGTGTATTTTGTATATTGGTACACGCAACCTTCCCACTGCTGCTTGTAGACCCTCCGTCTACCGGTGAGGGAGAGTTCTGTATTGTTGTTACCTAGTTCTGGTTTTGTCGATAATCTGTTAATTGCATTGAGTACATCTTTTTCCCCTTTGGCTAAGTCTTGCAATGCAGATACTAAGTTGCGAAACTCCATCCTGTCTCCATCTTCCCCCGTTCCTTTTCCCTTGTCAGAGTGTATACCTGTTGGTTCCATGTCTGACATGATATCTTCTAGTTGGATATCCTCAAAGTGCTCCGTGTACCTACTCCTTCTTTTCCTATAGGTTACAAAAGGGTCCTCTTTTGTATTCATCTACTTCTCATTTCTCAAGCCCACAGCCAGCCAAGAAGATAGTTCTGATACCACTGTAATATCCCAAATACTGATATTTTCTATTTCTATACAAAGTTACTGAAATAACCGGGCATGCAAACTGCCATGCAAAACTTCCCTATTTTATAGCTGAAATTAGGGTTAGGGTTTGCAGGATAGAATGAACACTTACCACTGATAAGCCGGCTGAATATGCTCTAGAGAGAATACTCATGCAAGATGAGCTGAGCTGATGGAGAAATGACCTTGTTTCCCGCTGCAATACCCCGGTAGGCTGAATCAGACAAGTGTGACGTTTTTGCTAAAGGGATGGTCAGTTTCAGCTGGAAATAGGTCGGAAGGTAGGTGTGTTAGTGCCGGAGAGGATGGCCGGAGCATGCAAGAGTTTCGACCTCTCCAGATGCCCTAGTGAATTGGTCTACTAATCTGCTGTTCACGCCCCCACAACCCTGTAATCTACTGCTCGCTGCCCTGGATGGACAAATTGATGGCTGATAATCACTCAATGTAGTAGAGTGATCCTATCAGTGAGGATGTAGGCCAGATGCAGAAGAAATATGGTGATCTAGAGTCCTGGTGAATGACCGGGGTTTCCCAGCTAAATGCCCCAGCTGCACGGATGAACCTGCAAATAACCTTCGGACATATACTGGATACTGGATAATGATGAATGCAATAGACACGGTGACAAACCTGGATGGTTTTTCCTGAAGGAGACTAGGGCAGATATCTCATTGCCGAAATCCCGTTAGTTGAAGACGCCGTCTCCAACCCCAACTGCTGTGGCCGCACGTTGTTCTGCTACTCAAGAGCTCCATAATCAATAATAATCCAAAAGTGAAGTCTCCATTCACTTTATCTTTCTTTTATAACTTTCAACAGCGAAAACCCTAACTTTGACCTAATTAGGTCACTTTAACTTCTAATTTGCAATTGACTTGCATGCATGCGCATGGAGACTTAATTGGGTGCATGCATCATTAAATAATGCTTAGATGTCATGCATGCCGGTGGCCCTCTTCGACCCAATGGTGATATCATATTGATGCCCTAGATTTTCTGTAGATGGCATCAGTCTTCAGTTGATTCCCTAACTGTCAGTAACCGCTCGAACCCATATGAATCACATAGGTTAGTGGTTTGGTCCTCAATGCCTAAGCGGACGAGGACATTATAGGCTAAGTCATACTTAGTTGGAATTTAAGTGAGCTGACAAAGTTTGAACAAGGCTGCTTGTTCATGATTAGAGTTCAGAAGTTCAGCAGGCCTTCTAGGCCCATTTTGTTTTTTGTACCACATGTTCATACCCCCTTGGGGGAGTTGTAATAGAATTTGCTAGCATGATGAATTTGTAAAGGGTTGGGCTTTCTAGGACTTAGACATCAATCCGATCATTCCAAGGTGTTTTTTCCCCTGTTAATTATGCAATCTTGAATAAGCGATGTATAATTTTCGAGTTTTTCACCGCTCCTGTAATGCCCCCCTCTAATTAAGCACCCAAAACACCCGCTAACCTACTTAATTCTCATAGGTTCAAGCGGGTACTGCATGAGAGGGAATTGACTGAGGGCATTTGATACTTAGAGCAGATCAGGACATTCATTCAGTGTTAAAGTCATCAGTCGGATAAAAGAAGCCTTATTCCTTTAGGCTTAAAAGTCAATATCAAATTAGAATTGCATGCATGCAAAAGTGAAGTAGAAACCCTAAAAGTGACATTAAAACCCTAAAAGCGCATGAGACTATTTAAGAGGGTTATTGGACTAAACAGACTATCGATTATTATTGTTGATTGATTTGGAGTTTTTGAGCAGTAGCACAGCGTGCAACCGCGACAGTTGGGGTTGAAGACGGTGTCTTTAGCTAACGAGGGTTCGACAGTGAGATATCTTCCCTAGTCTCTTTTTGGGATAGATCATCCAGGTTTATCCATGACATTCATCATAAACATCAGTATCCAGGGATCCAACACACTCAGAAGGATTGGCAGATCCACGTTTTGCAGCTGGAAATAGCTGAGAAACCTCAGAAGGATTCGCTGGGACCTTAAAATCCAATCTTTCTTCTACATGTCAGCTTCCTCTTCCTCAGCAGGCCTATTTTATGAGATAGAGTGACTATCAGCCACCAGTTTGCTCACTTGGAGCAGATACCATCAAAACAGAGAGGTTGGGGGGCGTGAGCAACAGAACAACAAACCAATTCGCTAGGGCACTTAGAGGCAACCACACCTTTGCATGTGACAGTCCATCTCTCCGGCAGCAGAAGACTGACAAGTCCACAAAGTTTTAGCAGCACCTGACCATTCCTCCTCCAAAAACGTCACCTTCAGTCTGAGGGGTGCACACATGTGCATCTGGGCGTCAACAACAGGGAGGTAGCACTGATACTTCACCTATTCGACACTTTATGCATGTAGCCTATCTCAGGAGTATTATCAACCGAGTTATCAGTGGTAAGTGTTAAATTCCTTTCTGCAAACCCTAGCCCTAATTCAACTATATTTTAGGGTACTTTTGCATGGCAAGTTTGCATGCATAGTTATTCTGTATTTTTGCACAAGATTGAGTGTACGAATTAGCATACACCTCTCTCACCGGCAGACAGAGGGTCTACAAGCAGTAGTGGGAAGCATGCATACACCAATATGCAAAACACACCCCACATATATAACAGACCTTCCAGCAGGCCTACTATACCTCACTTCCTAACAGATGCTGTAGTAGGACCAGTTATGCCATTAAAGCCTAGTGAACCATTTGGATCCTACTTACAGGAATACAAGGATTTGGGGGATGAGTTTGATGCAGCTATGTCTTTCTCAGACTTCTGCAACATGAAGAGTAGGAACCGACCCAAGAATCTCAACAGAGGGTTTAATCAGAATATGAGTTGCAGAAAATCTTGGGTAGGTTGACCATCCCAAACATTTGATGGGGCTTGCGGAGGTTCAACGAGAATATGGGTTCAGACGTTGGATACTTATTTCCAACTCAACTCCATGACAGAGACAGATGCCATTAAATTGGCTACACTGCACTTAGATGGAGAGGCTCATGAGTGGTGGTACCATGGATTAGTGACATTGGGTCACGGCTCACAACATCATTAGTTCCTACAGTGAGTTCACATAGAAGCTCATGCAGTGGTTTGACCGGAAGGACCTGGAGATGCACTTTAGAGAGTTGGCTCAACTCAAGTAGACAGGTAGTGCCGAGGCCTTCATCTCAGAGTTTCAGAGGGTAGCTGCTATGGTGACCGATGTGTCGGAGAACAGGCTGATTATGTTGTTCACATAGGCCTTAACAGAACCACTACGGGGATGGGTGAAAGCCTACAAACCCCCCACTTTACAAGATGCGATCAGCAGAGCCAGAGATCTCCAGGATTCAGTCCCGAAGAACAGGTTTCCACTCAAGACCAACTTTCCAGTTAGAGACAAGGATAGGAAACCTTTCCAGCCGGACATACCGAAGAAAACTTGGTTAGACGATGACACAATGAAAGACTTGAGAGAGAAGAAATTGTGTTTTACTTGTCAGGCACCGTGGGTTCTAGGACATAGGTGCTCAGGAAAGGCCAAATCCCATTACATAGAGGTATATTCAGACAGTGAAGGGGATGACTACGAGCAGGAAACAACAAAGGAATTGCGGGCAAAAGAGGAGGAGTCACTCCAAGGGGATACACCAGAGGGAGTTATTGCTACATTATCCGGGGTACCTAGGTTTCATACTCTTAGGGTCATAGGAGTAGTACAGGGCCACGGAGTAAGAGTATTGATTGATGGGGGGGAAACCCACAATTTCATTGATGCAGCATGGGTGGCTAAGAGGGTATTTAGATAGAGAAGTTTGAGGGATTTACTGTAGCAGTAGCCAAAAACTCTAGCATGGAGTGCAACTACTGGATTCCTAAACTAAATGTCGCATTAGGCAACTACCATATGACAGATTCATTTTATGTAGTGAATGTGGCCGATACAAATGTAGTATTAGGCGTCCAATGGCTTTATTCAATAGGAAAATATACTACAGACTACAGGGCAATGGAAATGGAATTCCAGGGACCAGATGGGAAACAGGTGGTTTTGAGTGGCATGAACACTTATCCCCCAAAGTTAGTCTCTTCACAGAGAATGGAGGCCGTGCTCAGGTAAGGTGACATAGAATGGTCCGCAGAGTGCTTGGTCACCTTTAGGAAACCTCCAAAGAACAACACCCAACACCTAGTAGATATTCAGGCATTATTGGAGAAGCACGAGAAGGTATTCTGGGATCTTCTAGCAGGTAGACCACTAGACAAGGGATTTGAGCATATCATTGAGTTAGAGGAGGGGACTCAAGTAGTCATCACCACCCCATACAGGCATCCCAAAAGATACAAGGATGAGATCGAGAAGACGATCAAGGAATTACTAGAACTAGGATATATCCGACCCAGTTCTAGTCCTTTCGCATCATCAGTGGTGTTAGTTAAAAAGAAGAATGGCACATTGCAAATGTGCATTGATTACATAGCACTCAACAAAAAGACCATAAAAAACAGGTATCCCATTCCCAGGATTGATGAAGTAATGGACGAGTTGCGAGAGGCCAAATACTTTTCAAAGATTGACCTTCGCTCGGGGTACCATCTGATTCGAGTAAGGGATCAAGACATTTCCAAAACAGCTTTCCGTTGCCACTATGGTCACTACGAGTTCTTGGTCATGCCTTTCGGACTCACCAATGCCCCAACCACCTTCCATTCGTGCATGAACCACACTTTTCGTGGTCAGTTATGTAAGTATTTTCCAATGTTCCCCCAAGGTTCTGGGATGGCGGGACGCGGGTTCGGGGAGACGCACATTCGGGACGTGTGGAGACCACCCCCAAATTTTAGAGAAATTCAGCGGGGACGACGGGGCGCGATAGTCATAAAAAATTTAAAAATATTAAAAATATGAAAAATATAAATCCCAACAATAACAAACATTCATCATTCTGGAATCTTCAATCATGCAATGTAAATGCAAAATTCAATGTTCAAACACATTACAAGATTCATCAAGATTATCATTATATTAATAATAATTTATAAATATATTATATATCAATATGAATCTATGATTAACATTTACATCATATTTGATAATCTTCAGATTTGACTTTTAAGTGATTGAAAAAATGAATCAATGATATTAGATAGTATGACATTGTATTTGTTTCATGGCCATTGATAGTTTAGAATTATATAATATACTTTAGGTGAGACGTTGTAAATTAGATTTAGGTTTTATTATTTAATTTTTAATATTTTTGTTTATGTTTTAAATTTAAAATTTTATTATTATTTAGTTTTTAATATTTTTTTATGTTTTAAATTTAAAATTTTAATATATAAGTTTAGAACTTTATAAATAATAAAATTTTAAGTTTTATTAAATGGTTTTGATTTTTTTAATGATTTATTTAATTTTTTATTTTTTTTTTAATTAAGAATTTTTTTTTTGGAGTTTCGGGGTGGGACACCCACAAGTCTCGGCGAAGTTTCAGCCGCGACACCAGGAAGTCCCCCCAAGTTTCGCCAAGTTTCGCCGCTCACCGAAACGTTTCGGTCCGCGTCTCGCCAAGTTTCGTTAAAACAGGGACGTCTCGAAACATTTCGGATGGAGTTTCGTAATCCTCGGGACACGAGAAACGCCGAAACGCGTCCTCGACCCCCCGAGACGCGTCCTCGTGTAACACTGGTATTTGCTAGTATTCTTTGATGATATTTTAATTTACATCAAAACTTGGGAGGAACATCCGAAACACTTAGATGAGGTATCGAGAATTCTAGAAGAGCACTCGCTTTACGCAAAGACGTCGAAGTGTGAATTTGGCATAAAGGAGATGTTGTATCTAGGGCACATAATCAGTGCAGAAGGGGTACAGGTTCATATGGAGAAGATTAGAGCTATTAGGGATTGGTCCACACTAAAGACAGTCACTGAATTGAAGGGCTTCGTAGGCCTTTGCACATATTATTGGAGGTATGTTAAGGGATTCTCTCAATTCGCCACACCATCACTGATCTCACAAAGAAGGGGGCATTCACATGGATAGATTTGGCACAGAAAACCTTTGAAGAAATGAAAACCATCATGTCACATGAGTTCTTTCCCGGTTTTGGCACTACCAGACTTCTCACAGCCATTCATAGTGGAATGTGATGCTTCAAGAGAAGAACTAGGGGCAGTACTGATGTCAAACCATCACCCGTTTGCATTTGAGAGTTGGTAATTGAAAGACTATCAGCGCCACTACTCCATATATGACAAAGAGTTGTTAGCCATCTTACATGCCCTCACTAAATTCTGACAGTACTTGGTGGGCAGCAAATTCAAAATCAAGACAGGTCATAACAACCTCAAGTACTTCTTGGAGTAGAAGGAGTTAAATGAGCGCCAACAGAAATGGGTCAGCAAGGTGCAGGCCTATGATTTCGAGATAGAGTATGTAAAGGGTAAGAACAATGTAGTAGCTGATGCATTATCCAGGCGACCCGCTCCGTTATCCCTCATGAGTATATCCACAGATTGGATGTCTCTTCTCTTAGTAGAATACTCCAAAGACAAGTTTGCGTGAGTTATTGGATGGACCGATCCAGGATGATAGGTACAGAATCATTGATGACATCATCTATTACAAGGGCAGGATATACCTTGTCCCTAAATCAACCTTAAAAAAGAAGATCCTACAGGAATCACATGACTCGCTGTTATCAGGGCATCAGGGTTTCTTGAAGACCTACAGGAAGATCCGAGAGAGGTTCTCATGGAAGGGCCTCAAAGGGGAAGTAATGCAGCACGTTCGGGAATGCAACATCTTCCAGCAACACAAGATCGAACACACTCATTTGGCAAGGTTACTTCAGCCACTACCGATTCCGAAGCAGAAGTGGGAAAGCATCTCAATGGACTTCATTACAGGGTTATCCAAGGTACAGGGACGAGACTGCTTATATGTAGTGGTAGATTGGTTGACCAAATTTGCTCACTTCTTTGCTATCTTTTCCGATTATTCAACAACACAGGTAGTTGCATTATTTTTCAGAGAGGTATTCCGACCACATTGGCTACATTGTCAGTGATAGGGACAGTAAATTCACCAATGCCTTCTGGCAGGAGCTATTCAGGTTGGTAGGGACAGAACTCGCTACAAGTACGACTTATCATTCGCAAAGCGACGGGTAGACAGAGATTGTCAACAAGTGGGTTGAAGGGTATCTACGCAATTATGTAGCAGGCTAACAAAGAAAATGGATCAAATGGCTACACTTAGGGGAGTACTGGTACAATACTACCTACCATACGTCTATCCGGATGACACCTTTTAAAGCATTGTATGGCTATGAGGCGCTGAACTTTGCAGATTTAGCTTTTGGAGACCGCAGAGCACCCAAGGCAAAAGATTGGGTATAGGACAGTCATGATATCCTTAAGGTCCTGAGGGAGAACTTACAGGAAGCACATAATCAGCAGAAGCTATACGCAGACAGACACTGGATTGAGAGGAGCTTTGAGGTAGTGGATCTAGTATATTTATGGCTACAACCATACAGGCAATCTTCCCTCAAGAAAAAAGGAGCGAAAAAACTAAAACCTCGCTTCTATGGTCCTTGCAAGGTAGTTCATAAGGTTGGAGAGGTGGCTTACGAGCTAGAACTCCCAGAGGAGAGCAAGATTCACAATGTGTTTCATGTGTCCAATCTCAAGAAAAAATTAGGACAACATATTGATCCGTCCATCGAGTTGCCTCCCTTAGATGATGAAGGGCTACTAGTACTGATTCCAGAGAGAATTCTACAGGTAAGAGAAAGGAAGCTCCAAAACAGGGTAATTCGTCAGTATTTGGTAAAATGGAAAGAATTACCTATGGAGGATGCCACATGGGAAGGAGAGTAGGTATTGCATCATCCTAGTTTGCAGTTGCTTGAGGACAAGCAATTTCAAGCGAAGAGGACTGTAATGTCCCCCTCTAATTAAGCACCAAAAACACCTACTAACCTACTTAATTCCCATAGGTTCGAGCGGGTACTGCATGAGAGGGAATTGACTGAGGGCATTTGATACTCAGAGCAGATCAGAACATTCATTCAGTGTTATAGTCATTAGTCGGAGAAAAGAAGCCTTATTCCTTTAGGCTTAAAAGTCAACATCAAATTAGAATTGCATGCATGTAAAAGTGAAGCAGAAACCCTAAAAGTGACATGCAAACCCTAAAACGCATGAGACTTTATTTAAGAGGGTTATTGGACTAAAGAGACTATCGATACATGAGACT
Source organism: Pseudotsuga menziesii (assembly GCA_001517045.1). NCBI lineage: Eukaryota > Viridiplantae > Streptophyta > Pinopsida > Pinales > Pinaceae > Pseudotsuga > Pseudotsuga menziesii. The sequence goes on along the minus strand of LPNX010071757.1, from coordinate 15,075 downwards.
AAAGAGGGTTATTGGGTAAAATGGGTTGTTTATCCACCTTTATGGTACACCTTGGTCTTATGGGTATGAGGGTTGCCTTATCTTCTTATTGTGACTTCCTTTGGTTGACTTATGGTCCTTTATCTTCTACTTGGTCCTAGCACTCTTATGTGTGCACCTTTAGTATGATGACTTTTATTTATGGTTTTTATTTTGTAAGAACATTGGACCATTGGTACACTATCCCAAGTTCACTCCTAAAATCTAGGAATTGTTGAGTGATCTTTCTAGAAGGCTTGTCAAGATTATAAACTAAAGTTTCTCTTCTTCATTTGAGTGTGGCATGTCACTTTAAGTTGTAAAAGTAGCACTGTGTAACAGCTAAGATGCAAAGCTGTTAAAAGCTCTGCAAAATGCATTGATCCAGATATCTATGTTATTATCTTATTGTTGAAAGCTGTTGGAACTGCATTGCTTATAGTGCTTTAGATTTTGAATGAATAATTGTCCGACACATCATATTTCTGTGGCAAACTGTTTTATGAACATGTTTCAAATAGGGTTTGATCATGTTATTTGATTGTGATGTCATTACACAAAAATAATGCTACCATGACTAAGACTTGCAGAGAGTGCACAATCTCCTATATTTCCATATTCTTGAAATAAATGAGATTCTATATTTAATATTTTACACATATTTCAGGCATTTTTTAGGTAGGTTAGCAGGGCTATGTTTCATAAGTTTTAATTCAAGTAATTTGGTACACTTAAGCTCTTTACTGTCTGTGTTTTCTAGCTTTTGTACTCATATCGCCTAGAACATTATGGCTGGGTTATCTTATAATGATGGTCTGGACTCTGTCTGAAGGGATTGCTTACGTGAAGTGTGTATTCTGCATAATAAATTAATTCGGGATATGATTTACTAATATCCAGTTCATGAGCGATGAGAGATTTCCAGTCTCGAGAACTAGACTTTTGCAGCTTCATGATCATCTACTGACAGAGGATTTTCACCTGACAAAAAATCCTTTCCTTGTGTCCAGTTTATCATCTCTAATTCTAGTCATTGCAAAAGAAAGTAAAATTAAAAGTTGATAACTTAATCAAACGGCTATATGTGGAGATAAGCTCTGCTCTTCGTGGAAAAAATGTGTAGAATGTAACAAAAACCCTTGACATCTCCCATTACCTGCATTGTAAGTGTGAATTACCAGATTTATCTTATCAGTAAACGATCATACAGGTATAGTAAACAAAGGTTGATGTTTGATGGCTTATCAATATGAAATCATTGTAATGAGATTTTTTTGGACTTTTTAAAAATATTGATTAGTTCCAACTATGACCTCGAGTTTCTGCTCTCTCAATCTGCTTCATCTTTAAACATTTTTCCATGCAACTTTTGGCTTGAAAAATTTTATATTGTAAATCTAAAGTTTGTGTTCAAAATTTTCACTAGGTCTGGTGAGTTTGAAGGTAACATTGTTGTGAATGGGTCTAATTGTGAAAATGAGATCAATTACAGATTTTGACTGAGTACAACTATTGTTTTGGCTCTTCAGGCTAGACCACCAATACTCTCAAAACTAAGCTTACTGCAGTATAAGAAGTTGCCAGGTCGATTATTTCTACCATGGCGTATTTTCCCAAGACATGGGACGATTGCTGCAGATACAGATTTTTATCCATTTGGGACCCGCATGTTCATCCCTGGATATGGCTGGGGGGAGGTATATNGATTATTTCTACCATGGCGTATTTTCCCAAGACATGGGACGATTGCTGCAGATACAGATTTTTATCCATTTGGGACCCGCATGTTCATCCCTGGATATGGCTGGGGTGAGGTATATTTTTTCTTTCCCAGTGTAATTCCATTCAAACACTTATGTTCAAAACTTCAATAACATGCAGATAATTATAAATATTGGTATTCAACGCAAAATAACACTTGATGAGAGCCCTAAGTCACCGGACATGTCCATATCTAAGTTGCACTGAAACGGATACGGATACGGGGAGGGAAACGAATATGACAAATTTTAAAAAACGTCGGATACGATACGGCAAGGAAACGACAGCTGACATCTATATATATATATACCACGAGACATACATAATTTAGATTACCATTCATCAATTATATTTAAAAGTAGTAATGTCTTTTATAACAATTAAAATTAGCAAACTCAAATATTGTCTTAAACAATATTCTTCTATCTCAAGTGCCATAGATAAGCCACCCCTTGTCAAGCATTTAAACAAGAACATGTAAACTACTTCTAAACATTGATTTCAAACCCTAAAATTACTTGATGGATGAATCCAAATGTTAGCATCTAACAAAGGAATATGCAGATTGCAACTTTAGAAAAGTGTTGAAATTTGTGATTAAACACAAATTTTGATGTAAGCCAATGACTCAACTATGCTGTATTTGGGTTGGTCCACTCACTGATGGGACAATCAACTAGTCAAATGAAATTCGATTGACTAACTGACTGACTCATAAAGTGACTAACTGACTAGCTCATAATGGGCCTAAATTCATAGGATTGTCTACGATTTGAAATCGACCTGGATATTCAAAGTTCACACAATAAGCTATTTTTTTAGGGGATTAATTAAGCACTCAAGTATAAATAAGTGAGGTCATGTTTCAGTGCAACTTAGGTGTGATGACATGCAATATTGTATTGTATGCCATAATGTTGAAATAATGTAACTTAGAAGAATATTCTACTTGTACTTTACATTGTTATTATTATTCCTCCTTCGGGAGATGTTATTAATATAAAAGATCATGTAAAAGTCACGAGGTAAATCCTTCTGTTATCACATATATAGTAGCTGGGATACCATATTCTATTTTATGATTTCAGTACACTTTTTTAGCCAGTTCCCTTACATATGATACGCTGAGATGAACATCTATGATGGATCACTATTTTATGACGGACTATAGTACTTTCCCATGCCATGACTGAGTCTCAGGACACTTAGGTTTGAGGACTGATGTAGCCTTTTAGCCATTTACAGAGCAGTCAATATTGCCCAGAGTTGTAGCAGCAGTTTCTCAGTGGACAGATGTTGGTTCATATTGGTTATTTACATGTATATGATTCAACATATATTATCTTGTGTTATGGTTATTATTTCTTTTATACTCATTCCTGTGACATGTCTTAGCATTTAGTGTCATGATCTAGCGGTCATATAAATATGTGGACCTGGTTGTATTGATATTCTATATGTATGCCCCTACTTAGACCTAGAAGTTCTTGACCCATACTCATTGGTTCTTGCCCTCGCTAGGGAGAATAGAGGTGATCATTCCTACCATACTTTGGCTTGCTAGTGTTGGTCTCATTGTTCACTATCTCCACTCATCCATTACCTTCCAGTTATTTTTATATCCTGACCTACTACTTGACTTGTGGCATGGAGGACCTTTCCCCACTAGAGCCTCTTTGTTGGATAACCTTCCCTATTTATTTGTGTCTCGGCTTTGAGTTTCTTAGGTTGTGTTGGCTAAACCTGAAACAAATAGCACTGCCATCAATACAATGTATGTGGAAATGAATGAATAGCTTGTGAAAAGCCCATTCATGAAAAGAAGTGTTTCTGAACATACATGAATGCAAGGCAAGCCTAATGAAATTGGCTTTGAAGTGTAAATGTGAAATGTGAAATGTAAAACCCATGTAACAACTGTTTTTAAACACGCATGGAGCATGAAGCCTTAATAAATAAAAATCCGTGTAACAAATGCATGGATCAAGGCTTTGGAAACTCAAAGGCCCAAAAAGCAATGGTTCTTTAAAGTTATATCTAAAAGATTGCTGGGCTCACTTGTATTTGGTATGGATTGTGAGTATTTGTCAAGGTGAATAAGCACCACTGAATGTAACTTACCCATTTGTGAAACACTGCCATCCCCTGTGTTATTGCTTGTTCGACATATGCTAGAGTGAGTATCCCCTTTCCATTTCCAAAGTGTCACAGTGTCAAGTTGGTAGTCATCCTTTAGCCTAGCCTTTTGATTTTTAGCCTTCATCCTTCACTAGAAAATTGATTACAACTATGAAACGAGTATGGTCTTTGTTGCTGCCTTTCACACACCTGGGTCACGTGGCAGAAATCTTCAAGCCACGCGGTGTCCTTGGGGGCAAGTCTCGAGTCGAGGCTGTCACCTTGTTCTTGACTCCTCCGTTTTGGCTCAACTCCTAACGAAGCCAAGGGGGGTAGACCCTATTAAGTTACAAAGGCAAAATTATTTAGTATGGTGATGTTAAATTGAATGAGTTACTTAGGAGTTTGAAATTTAACCATAAACAACCATAGATGACAAGATACAAAATGAGCGCACGAAAGCACAATGCTGAGACACAATATATATATAGAAAGAAAATAGCCAGTGCCTTAAAATGGAGTCAAAAGATAATCAATGTACTTGCATGTGCTTGGAGTGAATGTTTTGTGACTGCTTCTTGGTACGTTTTAAGTTAATGTGAAATATGAGTTGATTAAAATTAGGCAAAGGTGTGGACTCCAGATATACTCGAGAGTACTTGGAGTATGTCCAAAACTAAACCTTCACGGCTACCCGCAAGGAATATGTGGGCTGAATGGAGTCTCTGAGGCTATTGTTCATAATGCACCCGCAGGTGTAACAGAGATCGGCGCCCCGAGGTCACTTTTCAGGAGTTCCCGCTTCCTTTAAGTATTTTGCCACCGTAATGGTTTGATCGAGGTGTTGGATTTTCACCTGATGGTTTGTCAATTTGGGAGAGTGAATCCTAATTATTCTAGTCACTCAAATGCTTTTGATGCAGCTTGACTGATTGGACGAACTGCAGCCAAGTGCAGAGCATACACACCGGAGTCTTGTCAATTTTAGTAAATTTTAAGATAGGTGTTCTTGTTACAAAGAAAACCCTCCAGGAACCTCTTTCGATCCAAGTGGATCTCAATCGGGGAATCAAGGAGGGGTTAATTTTATTATAGCTGATGAAACAATTGATGAAAAAAAGAAAACAAAGATACACAATGCCGGTTTTCTAATTAGTCCTACCACGCATCTCTTTCTCCTTTCGGGTCAATCAGGAAGTCGTGGGATAAGTATTAAAATTACTTTGAAACCTCAGATATGGAATATGGTAATGATTATAAATCAAAGTATACTACCCTGCAGATTAGAACTACGCTAGATTAAAAAAAGATAAACGAAAAGCAAAAAAACGGACACAGACGCAAATCCCCCTAGGGGGGATGGTGAAGAGCCTATTCGAAAAGATCCTTTGTTTTTATTAGCATCGATTTACAATATCAGCAAATTGAAATTGATGCACTTTGGTCCTTGTTATCTGGGATCCAAAGGCTTACAATAAGCTTGTAACAAGCTAAAATCAAAACACGGTGGTGGGGGAAGCTTCCGGGAAGCTCCGGTTCGTCCAAGAGTTGGAAAATGGGTAGAGTCTCCTTCTCTTTTTTGTTAGACCTGCTAAAAAACAACGAGCAATTAAAATCAAATGTGTCCAAACACACTTTAAAAGTGTTTTGGGTCCCCACGCTAGTTACCGAAAAAACTAAGTAAAAAATTGTTAAAAGGGGCTAATCTAGTTTTGCAAAAAGGAACCAAGGAAAGCAAGCTTTCCTTGGGATCTTGGCTTGCTGTTTAGGCAGCCAATGAGATATGCACTTTTCTTGCAGAATTTAAATCTTTGAAAAACGAAAAAAGAAACTACCTTATGAGCAAGCTTTAGATCTATGCTTTAGGTACTTGCAAAAAAGGAAATTCCTACACCTAGATCTATCTTTATGAAATGATATTTTTTATGAAATTACAGATCTAAGCAACAAGACTCTTATGAACTAGATCTAACAATATATATTCAATTCTTAGAACTAGATCTGATCATAAGAGGAAGAGACGGGTAACCGGAAGATTGATTTTAAGAGAAAGGAGGAAGAGAAGAGGAAAGGCCCGTTGTTGGATGGATCTGCAATGGAAACTTGTTAGTGGAATACAGAGGGGCAATGCCTTCACAAATTTTTTGGTTGTACAGTGGAGTCAAACTAGATCCACAGCTTGTCCAATCCTTGCTACCTGAAAGCTAAAACACACAATCCTGCATGAAACCTCATGAGATCTGGATATATATATGAAAAAGAGACAAGAATTACATGCAAATAAACTTATTGAACATGTATAATCTAGATCTTCAAACATATATGCTATGAGATATAGAAAAAACAAGTAACCTTACTTGCCCAACTATACTCCTATTGATTCAGCTGAATCGTTCAAGCCAGACAGGGTTCAGATGCAGAAATTGAGAGAAAAGCCGACAACATCAATAGCCGTAAGACAATGCTTAATCCACACACATGAGAGCATTACACCATTTGGCCTCTAAAGCTTCTTTATTCCAACAAAAAAGATTACAACAGTATTACAATAGCAAGCCCTTCAATCCAACTCTAACTAGCTTGGAAGAGGTAGCCTGAGCTTTATTTATACAAAAAAAGGAGATCCAGCCCAGGGGGGCGCAAATCCCAAGGAGATAGATCACTGTAGCTGAAGGAGAGTCCATCAATGCCTGATTTGTGTCTAGCTGAGCCAGATCTGAGTCTCATTGAGTGCAACTGTCAATCGGGGGGTTGATCTGACTGACACGTCAACCTGTTGATTGAAGCATCCACCAAAACTCATCTAGATGAGCCCAAATGTGTGGAGGAGAGAGGGAGGGCGAAATTCCCCATAAAGGATGCTGAAGTTCAACACTGGATCTTTCCAGATCACCTCCTTTAGTTAAGGATTTGTCAGATCCAGTCAATCTGGTTCAGATCTGACTGATTTCAATCAAATCGGTTGAGAATCCACTGATCTAGGATTTTGGATTTGATCCCATATTCATCAATTTATTAATTAAAATAATCAATAATTGATTTTTTGGGGCTTTCTAACCTGAGTGATGGAAAATCACTCAAAACTAGGAAATAGCGGGTCCATGGGTTTACATGGTGCTCTTAGCTTGAAAATGAGCACCTACATGACTGAAACTGATTACTTGGCCCACTTTTATTACAAAATCAATTATTCCAATTAAACTATTAAAAAATAGCCTAAGTTTTGGAAAAATTATATTTTAATAAAAATCACTGAAAAAATTAAAAAATTAAAAAAAAATGAAAAAACCTAGGGGGACTTAGACATGTTCATATGACTCGACCATGATGCCTAGCATGTTTATACATTGACAAATAGACTCTAATAACCTTAATAGGCCTAAATGCCAAGCCGACCACCCCAACTTTGGAGGTATTGAGTGAAAAACTTAGAAATTATAAGTCGTTTATTCAACAACCCATAATAACCAAGGGAAAAACACCCTGGGCTGATCGGATTGACAAATAAAGTCTATGAGACCGAGTCTTTTATATACACTATCATGCTAGAACATTTATTACAACTTCCCCAAGGGGGTATGAACATGTGATATGGTACAACAAAGTTTCCAAGAAGCAAGACTGAAGGTCTTCTGAAGTCCGAACAAGTTATCCTTGTTCGGTTCACCAGGCTCACTTGATAAAAAACCACTAAGTATAACTTAGGTGGTAACAGTCTTGAAAGTTTGGTCTAAGTCGTAATTAATAATTAACAAAACTCTATATATTTGGTTGATAGATTGGCAGTGAAATGATTGCTACTTGTTATAATTGTTACTTGAATGATTTGTAGAGCATGTCTTAACCTCTAAACACTTGCAGCAGATTGATGTTATGTTGGGTCATATTATTGATTATTTGATCATTTATAGATTATTATTATTTTATTTGTCTGGCATATTGGATATTGTACATGATCATGCAGAGATCTGTAGGGTGTATGAGTATACACCTTAGATGGGTTTGGGCTCCCTGAGACCGATGAGACAGTTTGCTTTCAGTTTCGGGTAGTTACAATAGTGATTTGACTCATTATACCACTCTGGTGCAGTTTTGCCATGTCAAATGGCTTGTTAGAGTAGAAGGATGATTTGATTAGTTCACCTAGGGCGCTGTATGAGGAGGGGGTGGTCCAACCACTTGTTTTTACCATTATACCTCCCTCCCAGAGAGCCTGGTGGGCTCAGTTGGACAACGTAGGCACTCCAGGTGGCAGTTTGGGCAGGTTCACAATTCTCGAGGCAGATTAAAAATGGTAAAAATGGCTACTGAAGAATTCGATTTGGGCTACTGAGGCAAGGAAATGGCATGGGATAAGTTTTGATGATGAGTGTGATGCCTTCCGCCCCTTCTCCAACAGTTTCAGCATTCAGGAGGACCAATACCCATCTCTCTGGCATATTTTATGATTTTTTGGAGCTTTTGGAGGCTCACGATTTTCCTAGAGAGGCACTATTTTGCACTTAGAATTCTATTTTATTTATATTGTGCCATAGGGACACACTAGGGGTGTTAGACACTACCCCCTAGACCCACCGTGAGCTTTATTCATGTTTATTTTGTCATATTGAGTGGGGTCCCCTCTCCTAGGGCGATTTTGTCCATTGATGTGTTATATTATTATATTGATCCATGTACTTTATGTTGAGCTCATCTCAACCGTTGATTAGAATATTTTGATATTTTAATCTTAGCCATCCATTTAAAAGGTGGTTAGGATTTTGATATCTCTCCATCCTATTTAAAGAGGAGAGCTTCTCATTGTAAAGGGGTCTTTGGCTCTTGGAATCTTGATAATAGAAAAACTCTTTTGTGGAAATTCTTGGGTCTCCTTTGCATCTAGTGTTCTTCGATGGTGATTGGAAAGTCTATTGCATCCTAGCATTTGAGTATTTGTAGTGAGATCTATATTTTCATGGAAGCTTTGTCATTGTCTACAGGAGGGCGACTTCACTTGGGCGTTTTTGCAGGGCTCCCTCAACTCGCTTGTTTGGCATCGCTTGTATTAGGGGGTTATCATTAGTATCATTGTGATCTATGGTTTCATCTTGTTATTTCTTCTGTAGCATTTGTCCATTTCTCTTGATGTATCAAATCTGATATTGTTGACGTTTGTTGTGCAGGAGGGAGGGCGCATTGGCTTCCTTGGGAAAATCGATTTGCATAGAATACTCATTCAAATCTTCTCAAATTGATCGGGAAGGCATAGATCATCATCGTCAAGGCATCTACAAGGTTATCCAGGTAAGAACCATAGGTTAGTTCTTCTTTTCTTGGTTCCAATCCATTGGCCTCTTTATTTTACTGTCAAAACCCTCATATAAAATAATCGAAAAATTCTATGGATCAAACTGCTTGATCAATTGGCAAACCATTTCTGGGTATTGTAGATCGGGTCAAACCCAAAGTGGGTTCTCCTAGGCGTCATGCTTGGGTGACTCCACTGGGCCCAAACTCTAAGGCATTAGTCCCTCAACCCTAGCGCATTCCTCACTTGGCCAATTTATCGTGTGTTTTGATCCTAACTCTGAGGCTTAGGTACTTTGATACTGTCATACCTTTCATCAAGTCTGTCCATTGGTACTAGATAGCCCCAATTTTGTCCTTAACCTCCCTACATTGGACATGGTTCCCAAGGCAGTGAATATCTTTATCATTTGCTGGTACCTTGATCCTGGATCTAATAGTAAACTCATAAGTCACTTGTATTTCAACCTTGGATCAAATTTACACTTCATAAACTTCTTGATCCAAACCATAACTCACCTTGTGACTTCATCCATAGATCTAGGGTTTACTTCACCTTACACCTTACGTATTTCATTTTCCATTTCATTTGATCTGGTGTCTTGGTTTGATCTCTCCTGTCGGGAGTAGATCTGGGTCTCCCCCATTGTTGTCTTGGTTAAGATAACATCAAGTGAAGATTGCCTCGATTGGCGTGACAACCATCCATTTGGGAGTCGAGGCTATCTTGGTTCACCTCTTTGGTTGCCCATCCCTCTACTAATCCATCTTGGATTTATCTCATAGGGGCAACTACAAGTCTGGTGATAACACCTTTGTTGTAAGTCGCGTCAATAGTACCAAAAAAAGATTTAATATAAATATCATTTTGAGTTTTCCTAGGTAGGCCGACCTTGTTAGTTTGATAGGTCGACCCAATTAGGTTAAAAGGTCAGTCAAGTGATTAGTATAAATAGGGAGGCACCCTCCCTCATTTGTACACACACACTGACTCATGTATTGCGCAAGAGAGAGAAAGAGGAAGGACACAGAAGGAGGAGGAGAAGTGTCTTTGGTGTTTTGGCTCTTATGTTAGGGTTTGGTCTCTCTCTCTCTCTCTCTCTTATGAGACCTTGTTCTTTGGGCATTGCATTCTGGTAATCTATATTTAGGAACTTTTGCTGGTTTTTTCTCGTTTCGGTTTCTCAGGATAGATTGCTGTGTACCTTGTGATTGTGTTTCTTTTAGAGATCCTCTTTATGCCGTTATTGTGAAAATGTATTCAATGCTTATGAAATTAGAAATTAAGCTATAGAAACGTATAAACTTAACATGGTATTAGAGCTAGACTGAAAAGAGCAGCTTTCATTGGGTAAATCTCTCTCTTTTTCTTCGGACAAGGAAATTAGGGTTTCCTACTAAAGAGGAATTTTTGATTGCAAGTGACATTGGGAAGTGCGCCCCTCCTAGGCGCATCTTTTGGTACCTGGATCAAAGTTTTTTAGTGGGCAGGTCCTCCGGAAAGTCAAACCCTAGTTTGACTTGGAATTAGAAAACCATAAATCCAGAACCCGAAACTGCAGTCCAAAATTTCGCAAATCCAGTTTCAATGGTTAAAGTTTGGATTCTTCAGAAATTGACTATACCAGCATACTTGCCTCAGTCAAGCACATCTTTTGGTAAGCTCAATTTTCATTTATGAGAAATTTCAATTTTTTGTCATTTTCTGTTCTACGGGACAAGATGCCTCCAAGCACTAAGCTTGATGACAAGTTGGAAGGCATAAAAAACTTCCGTGCTTGGAAATACAAAATTGGACTCATTCTAGAAGAGAATGATCTTGCAAAGTTTATCAAGGAAGTTGTGCTGGAGCACGAAAAAGATGAAGCAAAGGAAAAGTTCAAGAAGGACATTATTAGAGCCAAGAGGATCATAGCAGATTCTATCAAGGATCACTTGATTCCTCAAGTATCCTCCAAGGATACACCTAAGGAGATGTTTGATGCCCTATCAAGAATGTATGAAGGAAGAAACATCAACTAGAAGATGAATTTGAGAGCCCAACTCAAAAGTACAAAGATGAGCAAAGGTGAATCTATTCGAGAATATTTCACAAGGGTTTCTCAATTCAAAGAACAACTAGAAGCAATTGAAGACAAGATGGATGTAGATGAATTAGTAATGACCGCTCTCAATGGTCTTACAAGACCATGGGATTCTTACATCTAGACAATTTGTGCAAGGAAGGAAAGTCTACAATTTGAAATCCTATGGGAAGAATGTTTTCAAGAGGTAGCTAGAGTAGCAAACCGAGAAGCACTACTTAGAGATGATGACCATGCTCTAGCTACTCATGCTAGACAAAGAAGAGGAAAACCTCATTTCAAGAAGGAAACTCATAAGGAGTCTCATCCTCCTAAGAAAGTTTGAAAAGAATCAAAAGGGAAATTACAAGCAAAAATACTTCTCTTATCAATGTTACCATTGTGATAAGATAGGACGCATTGCCAGAAATTGTCCAACAAGAAAAGAAGAATATAAGAGTACCAATAACAAAAGTCATCAAGCTCATTTAGCTGAAGAAGAAGAAGAAGAAGCAGAAGAACCTCCCAAGAAGTTAGTAAAGGAAGAATTGAAGAATATATTTTATTTTCCGCTCTCTTCGGGTCCGTGACACCTGGAAATGACACATGGCTAATTGATAGTGGTGCTTCAAAGCACATGACAGGTAAGAAGAAGACTCTTTGTAGTCTTGAAGAAGACTCCACATACAAACTTGATTTAGGAACCCCGATGAAGATGAAGGACGTGCTATATGTGCCTGGCTTGAAGAAGAACCTCCTTTCTATTTTAGCCTTAGATAAGAAGGGATTTAGGGTTTCCTTTATAGATGGTGAAGCTCTTATGTGGCCTAGAGGAAAATATCTACAAGATGCATCTGTTATTGGGACAAAAGAAGGTGGCCTGTATAAACTAAAAGGTTAGTCAGAAGCAACCTTAATTCATGATACTACAAGCCCATGTGAACTATGGTATAGAAGGCTTGCTGACATAAACTACAAAGCCTTACCACATGTGAGCAAGGTAGCAACAGGTTTACCAGATCTAAAGATTGATCATGAAGGAGTATGTAAAGGATGTGCGAAAGGAAAGAACATAAAGAATCCATTTATGAAAAGTGACACCAAGACAAAAGGAATATTGGAACTTTTTCACTCAGATGTATGCGGTCCAATGCCCTCAACATCTTTAAGTGGGTATGTATATTATGTAACATTCATTGATGATTACTCTCTTAAGACTTGGGTTTATTTTTTGAAATCAAAAGATTAATTGTTTGGAAAGTTCAAGGAATTCAAAGCCTTGGTGGAGAATATTTCAGAAAGAAAGATCAAAACACTAAGGCCAAATAATGGAGGAGAGTATACTTCAAATGAATTTGGAAACTTTTGCAAAGATGACGAGATTAAGAGGGAGATTACCACTCCCTATAATCCACAACAAAATGGTGTTGTTGAAAAGAAGAACCGAACTATTATGGAAGCAGTGAAGACTATGATCCATGATCAAGATCTTCCTATGCACTTATGGGTTGAGGCAACAAAGACAACAATATATGTCGAAAACAGAATATCCCATAGTGCACTTGGGTTCAAAACCCCTGAAGAGATGTTCACAGGAAAGAAACCAAAAGTAAGTCACCTCAAGATATTTGGTTGTCTAGTATTTGTTCATATTCCAAAAGAGAAAAGAACCTAGTTGAATCCTTTCGGAAAGAAAGGAATATTTGTTTGCAAGGCCTTCATAATTTATATACTAGGTTGCCACTATATGGAAATTAGCAGGGATGTAACCTTTGATGAAGATGCAACTCTCAAGAAATCGAGAAAGTGCCAACTTGAAGAAACATATGAAGAAGTTATAACTCCCAGAGCTGTAGAACTGATGAAAGAAGTTGCACCTTCTCCTAATGATGAGATTCGGAAAGAACATAATATGTTGGAGCCCCAAGAACCTCCCCACATGAATATCTCCCACAAGAGAAAGCCATCTTGGGCTTGTGAGATCATTCAAGAAGCAGAGAGGTATGGTGCTCCAGGAGGCTCCTCGAGACAGAGCAAGAGGGCAAAGCCATTTTCTAGTTATGTGGCTTTGATGCGTGATCTTGTAGACAAAGAACCTACTTGTTTTGAAGCAGCTGTTCAAAATAAGGAATGGATAGAAGCCATGACGAAAGAATACCAATCCATAATTAAGAATAATGCGTGGGAAGTAGTTCCCAAACCAGAAGGTAAAAGTGTGGAATCTTCCAAATGGATATACAAGATAAAACATGCAGCCAATGGAAGTATTGAAAATAAAAAGCTAGTTTTGTGGCCCGTGGATTCTCTCAAAAGGAAGGAATTGATTATGAAGAGGCATTTGCTCTCGTAGCAAGGTACACTTCTATTAGAACCATCATGGCACTTGCAGCCAAGAAGGAATGGAAGTTACACCAGATGGATGTGCAACTTAGTGGATTACAAGACCTTAAGAAATGCTTGCTGGTCTTTCTTTTAAGGGGATCCAATCAAACTTACAAATGCTTGAAAAAAGAGAGGGAGTGATAGGAAAATGCCTCAAAAGGCGTGACGGATAACTGCCAACCCTTGGGGAATGAACTACTGATTTAGGACTGCTTCTTGACTGTCCAAAATATCTGCACAAAACAGTTAGAAAAAAAATAGTGAGGAACTTGTTCTTGGTTGGCACTAAGATCCCTCTAGGTACTTGCACAATTACCACTTACTTGGTTTGCAGAAAAGACACTTGTCGAGCCATAAAAAGGAGTAAATAACAAGGAAGTATGTGACTTCTAAATGTTGCGTGTGAGCTGTTCGTACAACAAACTAAGAAGTTTAAACTTGAATGATTTACAAGATTCAATCTTAAAACTTCTTCTTAGATAAATCTGTTCATGATTTTCAAAGGGTAATGGAAGATCTATGATATGCAATCTATTTAATATGATATTCTTTTGTATGTAGATACATTGAACAAGTAAATAAATGAAAGAGTTTCTTTTAACTTTGGAAGATTAAGAAAGAGAAAGGGAAGTGCCAATAAGAATGGCAACGGAGTCACCAAGGAGCAACTAAGAGGGCCTTGTCTGAAAGATCACTAAAGAAATGAGGTTGCTTTAGGCTAGCCTCAATTCTCTCGTTGAAGAAGGAACCTGAAGTCAAATAAACACTTGTAAAGGAGATTGGATCTTGTAATGTTTCCAAAAATGACATGCATGCAAACCTTAAAAGTGAGATGCATGCGAACCCTAAAAATGACATGCATGCCATCCCAACATTATTTTAATGATGCATGCACTATTTAAGTCTCCCTCCGCATGCATGCAAGTCAACGGCAAATTAGAAGATAAAGTGACATGCATGCAAGTCAACGGCAAATTAGAAGATAAAGTGACCTAATTAGGTCAAAGATTAGGGTTTTGCGCAGTTGAACTTTATAAATAGAGGAGAAAGCAAGAGGAGACGGAACTTATGATTATTGATTATTTTGGGAGCACTTGGATAGCAGCACAGCGTGCAGCACAGCAGTTGGGGTTGTAGACGGAGTCTTCAGCTAACAGGATTTCGGCAGTGAAACATCTGTCCTAGTCTTATTCCAGGTAAGCCATACTGGTTCACCACTTGTTCTTCATTTCATTCATCAGTTATATCGTACAGGGTATAGATTGTTGCAGTGGTACGGTGCAGCCGTAAGAGGGGGTTTTCCACCAAAAAGCCCTAATCAGCTATTGGGCCTTCAGATCTCAGTTTGCTTCCGAAACTCAGGCATCATTCTCACCAGCAGCTTCATACTCCGGTACCCAGTGACTATCAGCTCCATCTGAGCTCATCCGAAGGAGTTATCAGCATT
>LPNX010071754.1:61997-75326 GCA_001517045.1 Pseudotsuga menziesii | reverse complement strand
TGGGCATTTTTGTGTTGTTTCTAGATTCCCACGGTTGGGAATTTCATGTTTTCAGTGTTGCACAGCCAATGGGGGACAAATACACAAATTTAGGGACTGAGGGAGTCGTTTTTTTCCATGTGAAGCTATAGAAAATTTCTGGAAATTGAATTTCCCTCTCGGGGTCATTTTTCCCCATCTGCAAATTTGTTTTTGGCTCCCAAGTCATTTTTCATCATGCCCAAAACTTGCAATCGTTGTGTATGTTACTATTGTTTGGCTTGAACTAGTTTGGGAGGGGAAATGTGGTCTGACTAGCTTTATAAACCTAGTGTGAAAAGGAACGTCACAGACAAAGCTAGGGGGCTCGCTTTCTTCTTTGCACACCCTGAATAGAATTGGAAGGGAAGCCATAGCCTGAGGGATTGTGTAGCAAAGAAGGGGATTCTTCCTAGTGTTGGGTGTGTAGATTTTTTAGAATCCAGGATAGATTTGGTGCCCATATCTCTATGGTTGAGCTCACTAGCTTAGCAGTCAGCCTTTCTAGCTCCTTTCTTGTGGAGAACCTCCTGCAATGAACAATCAAAATGCACGATATAACAGAAATATTGGAGCACAAAAGAGATTTTATTGATCATGGGCCACTTCGAGGGGGCAACCTCCTTTGAGCAAGCTCAATACAAAATAACTCTTCGATGCTTTCATTAGCCTCAACACATACTTATATACCAAGTCTGATCTAAACAACTATTACCCCCCATGAATGTGGGATAAGTCAACATAATAACTAGATAACTTAACAATTATTACTTACTCCCCATGAATATGGGATAATTCAACATAGTGATGGGACGACTTACAAAGCATATGTGTTCGATAAAATATACTAACAAAATAAAGAGGAGGGTTGAAACGGGTTCTTAACATCCCCTCCCTCTTAAAAAAAAGCTTTGTCCTCAAAGCTTTAGATGTGGAAACTATTGCTGAATCTGAAGGAGTGGTTTCCATGTAGCATCCTCTAGTTGCATGTTGTGCCACTGAATTAAGACCTTTGTGATGGAACGATAGCAAAGCTGATAAGTGCGCTTATTGAGGATGGCTGCCGGATCTGAAATGATGGATCTTTCATTATCCTGTTCTGGTAAAACAATTTGTGCTCTGATGTTGGTGCCAATCACTTCCTAAATGTGAGAAGAAGGAGGAAGTGCCAATTTATAAGCAACAGACCCAATCTTCTGAAGAAATGTATATGGACTAGAGATCTTTGGAGTGAGTGTTTGGTTCCCTTTGAGTTTCAAGGAGGATTGCTTGTAAGGCTGCAGACGAAGAAAAACCATGTCACCGACTTGAAAAGCGCACTCAGAACGGTGCTGATCGGCTTGGTGTTTCATGCGGGTTTTGGCCATGTGAATATTGTCCTGTAGAAGGTGAAGAATCTGATGTCGGTTTCGAAGAACCATGTCAACGGCCTGAACTAGTGAACTGATGGGGGTGTATGGAAGGAGTACTGGAGGTGTGTGACCATAAACTGCTTCATATGGAGTCATTTGAGATGTAGTATGGTCGAAACTATTGTACCACCATTTAGCGAGAGGGAGCCACTTTTCCCACAGATGTTGTGCTTCATAGATGAAACAACGAACATAAGTTTCCCAATATTTGTTGATGACTTCATTCAGACCATCTATTGGTGGGTGATAAACTGAACTCATACTCAGTTTGTTGTCAATAAGGAGAAAATGACTTGTGAAAGGTGCGTTGCGGTTTGAGAGCACAAAAATGATGATATTTGGAGAGTGTAATGAATATAAAATAGATTATTAAATATATTAGTTAATTATGAAAGGGTCTGACCCTTCACGCTCAAATCCTATAAAGGCAAGCCTCCATTGTACATTTTACCCATCATATAATATATTATTTACTATTCATATTCATTATTACAATGATAGTCGGATTCGACTAACGGAAAACCAGATTTGGTTGCTCCATTTGGTATCAGAGCTCGGATTCAGCTCGTTTGACCTGAGCTCAGACTCGGCTCATAAATCCTTGATTTCTTCCACTGCTCCATTTCACCACCTATCACTTCATCCCAATGCTGCCCGCTTGTCACTTCATCCAAGTGCTGTAAAAACAAAAAACAAAAAAAAACAAAAAAACAATAAATAAATAAATAAAAAACAAAAATAAAAAAAAACCCAACGTTGCTACCAATCTGCAACGCCGCCACCACTCTACTATACCGTCACCTTCCATATCTTCCTTCCCACTTCACAACGTTTCCCCCGCTCTCCACCCAACTGCTTCACAGCCGCTCTCACCCTTCGTCCCTCCCATCCACGCCGCCATTCCTCACTGCCCTTGCGCCTCCATCGACTGCTCCTTGCGCGCTCAGCCTTTTCTTCTGTTCTTCCACCACCATCATTCTTCACGCTCACCCTACATGCCTTCACCTCCCAATCTCACTTCACACCTCCACCTCCTAAGCACCCAATCGCCCCCACGCTGCCATACCTTCACCTCTATTTCCATTCCTCCTTGCTGCTCCTTCATCTCCACGTGCCCAGCTCCATTGCAGCCCAGCTCCCACACGCCCGTTGCTCCTCTGCTTCCACCATCATCATTGCCCCATTTCCACGACCTACATAAACCAAACCAAAAAGAAAACAATATATTATATAATATAATATTGTAATATATTTATAATTATATATTTAAAAAAAATCCAAGATTATATTTTTAATATAATATTTGTTTAAAAGAAAAAAAACTATATACAAATATAATATAGTTTATAATATATATATATATATATTAATTTTTCCAAGGAAAAAAAATATTTAATATTAATTAATTAATTAATTAATATATTATTAGCGCCAAAATAGCAGTAAAATACACACCTCCGCATACAAGGTTCAAGACCATGGTGGAGCTAAAAGAGCAAATCGAAAAAATGGAGAAGGACATAAAGTCCCTTGTCGCTGACCTAAAATGCGTGAAAGAAAAGATGCAAAATAACAATACATTACTCAAAGATGAGCTTGTTGTGGTACAAGAAAGGAGTCTCGACAACAAACTTGACATCCTGAACGAAAAACAAATAGACTTGGATCAAAAAATGAGTACCGTGATGCAAAACATAAACACCATAACACTGAACATGACCACCATGACGCAGAACCATAATACATTATTCAAGATGTTACAAAGGTTCATACCCAGGCCAGGCCATGTTAACAGTCCAGACATGCTAGATGCATCATTTCATGTTGCCATCTAGGAAACACTTGCAAACAATCAAGAATATTTGTAAAAAGAAATAAAGATTAACAATGCGACACTTAAGCAAGAGATAGAAACACAAGTACTACCAGATATGGAGGCACGATTAAACAACAAAATAGATGCTATAAGTAAGATAGTAGAGAAAAGAAAAACTAAAAATCATCGCCAACAACGAAGCAATTCAGATATGTCACTTTCATCGTCCAGCAGTTTTGAGCCACCATCAAACCATAAGGCAAAAGGAAATCAACGTCACCCTTACAAAGTGCACCCACCTAAGGCAAAAATAGAGTTGTCGAAATACAATGGGAGTGAAGACCAATCTGTTGCTTGGCTAAACAAAGCAGAAGAATACTTCAACATTTACAACATTCAATCTGATGAGGAGAAGGTGAAATATGCGTCAATGCATATGGAAGGGTACGCCTATAATTGGTACTTATGGTGGAAGAGAGATAATTTTACCCACACCTGGAACTTGTTCAAAAATAATTTTTTTAATAGGTTTCAAGGAATCAAAGAAGATCAATTTTTCAGTAAACTTACCAAACTACAGCAAGTCAGAAACGTTGAGGAATTCACTCATCAATGGGAATCCTTATCAACGCAAGTATTTGGGTTGTCTGACAAGCAAAGACTCGAAACCTATTTAGGAGGTCTTAAACCACACCTCCAAAAAGAGTTAAAGTTACATGACATACCTAATGTAGAAGTAGCAAGACGTAAAGCAAAAGCCGTAGAACGCAAATTGGAAGGAATAAAAACAAAAGACGATAGCCATTATCGACAAGAAAAAGAGACACAATGTAGGTACTGTGCAGATACGTGGTCTCCTGGCCATCAATGCCACAAACCTCAATCATACGCCTACGAAATGGAAAATAGATCAAAGTCATCTAAAGGTTACTCTGAAAATAAAAATAAAAAGAAGAAAAACTTATGTCATCGATGCGGTGATGATTGGACCCCTAGTCATAAATGAAGGAAAAATGAGACAATACAGTGCAAAATCATCAATGGAAAGGAAGTGCAAGTCTCTGCACAAGAGACCTCGTCTGATTCTAATACCAACACTGAGTCAGAATGAAGAACGACACTAGGAAAAAACTTAAGCTTTGAGGACAAAGCTTCCTTAAAGGGAGTGGCAATGTAACAAATATAAAATAAATTATTAAATAGAGTTGTTAATTATGAAAGGGTGTGACCCTTCATGCTCAAAGCCTATAAAGGTGAGCCTCCATTGTACATTTTACTCATCATCTAATATATTATTTACTATTCATATTCATTATTACAATGATAGTCGGATTCGACCAACAGACAACTGGATTCGGTTGCTCCAAAGAGCCGATCAACAACAACCCAGATTACGGTATTCCCTCCATATTTAGGGAGCCCATTGAATGAAACCCATCAAAATATATGTCCAAATCCTTGTAGGGATGGACAAAGGTTCGAGCAATCCGAAAAGGAGTGTAGTTTCACCTTAGTGGCGCTGACAAAGAGCGCATTCGGAAACCATCTGTTGAATTTCTCGTTTCATTCCCTTCTAAAAGAAGTGACATCGTGCCCTCTCATATGTTTTCATGAACCTAGAGTGCCCTGCTGATGGAGAAGCATGGAGTTCATATAAGACTGCATGTTTAATATCTATGCTTTGGGGAAGCACCAGATGACCCTTGTATCTCAGAGAAGATCCATCCCAAGAGAAATGCAGTACCACAGAAGGGTTACTGGCCAACGATTCGATGATTTCAGATAATGAGGAGTCATTGACATAGTCTTGCTGAACAGAGTGTAACCAAGTTGGAATAGGCATAGAAATAGTTGAAAGAGAGACAGGGGCATCAGATGTGTGGGAAAGAGTATCAACCACAATATTGTCCTTAGCCTTCTTGTAATTGATCTCATAGTCATAACCCCTGAGTTTACTAACCCATTTCTGTTGTGTTGGGGATGACACCTGTTGTTCTACGAAATATTTCAAACTATGGTGATTAGTCTTGATGCAGCAAGGATTCCCTAAGAGATATGGCCACCACTTCTGTACTGCATGCAAAATAGTCATCATTTCCTTCTCATATGTGGAGGTGGATAAATTCTTTCCAAGAAGGGTTTTACCGGTGAATGCCATGGGATGTTCATCTTGAAAGAGGATGACACCAAGTCCATTTTCGCAAGCATCACTCTCAAGAGTGAAGGGCTTGGAAAAATCAGGCATCTGAAGGGTGCATCGAAATGAAAGATCCAGGGGAGTATTTGAGACTACCGAAGCTTGCATCTTAATGAAATGGAGTTGAGTGATGACACCATGTGAATTCTGCTTAAGGATCGTTTCCATGCAATGTGAACTAATGATGTTGAGAGACCCTAGTTGTAAGCCATTGAATGTGTGTTTTTTCCCATTCACTAAAAAATGCATCCAGAGTTCAACAAAATCCCATAAGATGGGTCCAAGTGTGCATAACCATTGAGTTCTCTAAATCACAGAAAAACCTCCTAGGGGTATGGAAAACATGTTAGAGTGCAAGTTATAATGTCCAATAGAGATACACACACTGTGACGCTTTCCTTTGTAAGGTAAGGTGGTCCCATTAGCAACCATGACTTTAAAGCTGGAGAAAGGATGGACAAAACAATCAACTTGTTTAGCAATCTGAGGGTCAATAGGTGGTTGCGGAATGTCGACCTGATCGTCTACTAGATCCTGAGCAGCATCACAATTTTCAAGTGCAGGTGGAGAAGCAACATCCAAGAAATAGGGCTTGTATTCATTACATTGATGTCCCTAGGTGAATTTATCATCGCAATCATAACAAAGTCCTTTTTCCCTATGTGTTCGCATCTCAGCTTCAGACAAATGCTTGATGGGAGTGGTTCTAGGAGTCAAAGGGATTGGATGTCTTTGGGGAACCATATTTTTGAATGGAACAAAAGTGGATTTGGGGCATTGTTAAGTGCTAATCTTGTCCTCCGCCAACTTAGCCAACCCTAGGATTTCCATCATTGTGTTGGGACAGAACATTGTAACGTCAGATTGGATTGTATCCTTAAGACCACTGATAAAACAACTCCTGTAGAATGCATCAAAAAATCCTTCTGTGTGCTTGACTAAGTTCTCAAATTCTGTCTAATACTCTCTCACAGTGCAAGTCTGGCGAATTTTTGTGAGTGCTCCTGTGAATTCATCAAAACCACTAGGGCCAAATCGGTGCAAAAGGAGTTGGCAAAAATCTGTCCATTGGGGCTCTTCATGATCCTTGATGTACCAACAGAACCATTGAAGGGCTTCACGTTCCAAACGGAATGATGCAAGTGCGACTTTGGTGACATCAAAAGTGTTATGCATATTAAAGTATTGTTCTGCTTTGTGTATCCATCCACTTGGATCATCATCATTGAAGCAAGGGAATTCAATCTTTAGTCCACAAAAGTTGCTGGAAGCAGAGAACACAGTGCCTGCAGAAGACTCAGGCTGTTGCCAGTTGCTCATGGCTAAATACTAAAGATGGAGGTCAAGAAATCTCGGATCCAGATCTTTGAGTTTTGTCTTGAGGATGACAAGCTCTTCTTCCATTTTTCTATTTGCTCCTACGTGGGGGACAACCATAAGCAAGTTTTTTTTTTCAATGTTTTTTTGTTTTGTGTTTTTTATCGGAAATGGGCGGAAAAACAAAAACAGAAAGGGTTTTAGAAAAGGAAAATTTTGAGTTGGGAAAAACACGAGTGGGTAACTAGGTTGTGGACAATTTCTAAGGGACAAAGGAAACAAAAAATGTGAATTTCAAAAGCAGGTTGAAAGAAGAAAATGGAATTTTGGGCTTCGGGAAGTGGACTTGGGATAGGGTCCTCAATGAATGAAATATGTAGAATGGAATGACAGGGGTTACAGTGAATTTCCAAGGGAAACGGAGCTAAATCAAGGAATATATGGCTAAAGAATTTACTTTTATTTATTTTTTCGCTGAAGAAATGATATGTGGCGGTGCTAGAAAGATGTGCTTTATCAACTTGAATTGGGGTAAATGATCTGTAACAATTCTAGAATTCTGCGTGTTATCAACTGTAAATAAATATGGACCCCAGGTATGTTCGACTTCTTAATGGTTTAAAGGTATTCGCTCGACCACCAAGGCTGTCTCAGGCTTGAGTATTGGGGCAGTATCCCTCACTTCACAGCGCAGGTAAAACTGCTAATCGCTTGGCCAAAAACGACAGCTCTTTGGTTTTCCTCATGGATGGAAATCTAGTCAATCTGGTGGGGGTCGTTGCCCTTTTCGTTTGGCAGGTCCTCTCAATGGCCAGCTACTTCGGGGTTCTTGTGGTACTCCTCACAATGAGTTTTAGGGCTATTCCCAAGTACTTCCCACAGTTAAGTGGATAGGGTTTATTCCCTGATCCGAATGAAAAACACCGCTACAAGAAGAAGAACTACTGCAATAATCACAGTGCTAGAAATTCCACCCAATGCTAAAAAACTCGTAATTAGAGCTAGGTTTTTGAGATGAAAACTTTTAAAATGAGCATAACCCGATCTATATTGCTCAAAATCGCTATTATAGCCTATTTTTGGAACTAGAGCAGCCACTCTTCTTTTACCCACAACCTCAGAATAGAAATCTGGGCACCTAATCAAAACATTTTCGCTCTGCAATTTCCGTAGCTGTCACTGAAATTCTGAAAAATTGATGATTTTAAATTCGCGATATCTCCACTTTTAGAATTCCAAATGAGATGATTTTTTTTTGAAACTACGTATTTTTGAAAAAGGAATTAAAATATTCAACTTATTTTTCTTGAATCTGCATAGAAAGTTTCAAAAATGGATGTGAAAGTCGCCGCCCAATTTTTCCCTTTTTTTTCCAAAAAAAAAAATCCCACTTGTGCCAAGGAAAGTGCTCTGATACCAAATGTGGAGAACCTCCTGCAATGAACAATCAAAATACACGATATAACAGAAATATTGGAGCACAAAAGAGATTTTATTTATCACGGCCCACTTCGAGGGGCAATCTCCTTTGAGCAAGATCAATACAAAATAACTCTTCGATACTTCCATTAGCCTCAACACATACTTATATACTAAGTCTGATCTAAACAACTATTACCCCCCATGAATGTTGGATAAGGAAACATAATAACTAGACAACTTAACAACTATTACTTAATCTCCATGAATGTGGGATAATAAAACATAGTGATGGGACAACTTACAAAATATATGCGTCTGATAAAATATACTAACAAAATAAAGAGGAGGGTTGACACAGGTTCTTAACATTTGTATCTCGATAAACCCAATTGTGTTGTCTTGGCTAAATCTTGATAAATCCTTGGTTATGTGTGGGTCTGCTAGTGTTCCCTTATTCCTTGTGGGAAACACACCCAGCTCAGGAGTAGCAGTGTTGCTGAGAGATTAATGAGCACACTGGCCTATGGCTGGGTGGAACGTTGCATCGAAGTAGCTAGTTGCGAGACAAGATTCTTTCAAGATAAGTATTCTTGTCTATCTTATCTCTGCAACTGTATATGTGTTTATGAATTAATATGAACATGTTAAATGTTGTGAATGAATGAATTTTGCTTTTGTTGTATGTTAATAATTTATGCATCTGTGTATCTTTAAGTTCAATGCATTTTTATATTTACGTTCATGGAATTTACATTTCCTGGATTAGATAGCAGCGATAGTCGCGTCCTCTCTCTGGTAGATGGGTGGGGACGTGACAGTGTGGTATCAGAGGTGATGTTGCAGCTTTGGGCCTCAATGGGCCATGAAGAGAAGCTAACAAAGGAGGAATCAATGTCTGTGTTCAGCAGAAGGAAAAGAAGCAAAAAAAAAAATTAGAATTTTTTTCTAAGTGTGGAATTCACCTATGTCAGCTCAGTTAGTTGAAGTGGAGCCGATGCATGTTGGCTGAGTTAGCTGATGCAAGCCAATACGCGTTGGGTGGAAGCTGAGATTTCTACTAACAGCAGAAGAAAAGATGGAAAATTTTTCAATTTTTTTCTATGAATGGGCATGTCGGCTAAGTTTGTTGAAGTGAGCCGATACATGTCGGCAGGGAACGGAGATGTGAGCCAATGCGTGTCGGTTGAGTCGAGCCGACGGGAAAAAAAGAAAAAAAAATTGAAATTTTTTTTCTAAGTATTGAAATTGGCAGAAATTGGAGAATTTTACCAATACGTTGGTTGATTTCCGTCGACGCACATTGGAAAAATTTGGGAGTTCTAGCTGCAACGCATCGGGTGGAAGGTCAAAATTTTTCTGACACGGAAGAAGGCTTGGCAAGTTCGTTGACCAGAAGAAACTTAAAAAAATTTCTGCAACGGCGACAGTTTTGGCAAGTTGCCGATCAGAAAAAAAGAATTGAAATTTTTCCGCAACAGCGGCATTTTTGGCAAGTTTCCAATCGAAAGAAAAGTAAAAACTTTCCTAACGTAGTGGATGAAAGTCAAAAAAAAATTCAATGCAGTGGATGAAAGTCAAAAACAATTTCTATGCAGCGAAAGGTTCAATAGGAAGGAATCGGGGGGAAAGCCCCCTTGACCCCCATCGCCCACCTAAGACAATTGTTCTTTGTGAAAAGAAAATTATGTGTTTTGACAAAGTTGTCAATATATGAATTTTCCAAATGCAGGTAAGTAATGTATAAATTCATGTGAATGTTATGCAGCTAACAATTTTGTTTATTAACAGATTTTGCAAAATTATAGTCACCTTCAAACGCAATATTCCACATAGTGCAGTTCAGTAAAGTTGGGTTTTGGTTGAGCCATGAGAACCTATAGCATGAAGGATGTACATGATCCCTATGAACATGAGGAAGATGTCATGGGAGAAAACATATGTGTGGGGAATACTAAGACAGAGTCTAATGGGAGAATATTTCAAGACACTCCCCCAGATTTTGCAGCCACCATGAGAATCCTAAGGGTGGAGATGCAAAGCTATAGGGAAGATAATGAAAAATTAGTTAAGGATCGGGAGGAGCAGAATCAACTGAATGCATCCATGTTGGAAATTTTGAAAGACATCCAGAGGCAGGTGAACTCTGGAGACCGAGCAGTAAGACCAGAAGGTAGTAAGAGCACTGTTACAAGAAGAAAGACATCTCCTAGTGGGTCATCTAACTATGAAGGATCCACTAGCGGTTCAAGTTCTTCCTCTCACAAGAATGAGAGGAATAGGAATTACCAGAACCATTCACGCGATCAAATTAAGAAGGTAAGGCCGCCTACCTTCAATGGTGAGGTAAAGAATGGACAAGAAGTTGAAGCTTGGCTTCTTGGGATGAGAAAATATTTCCAAGTCCAAGACTATTCAGGAAATATGAAGGCTACGGTAGCCATATTCAATTTGACTGGAAGAGCATCCATATGGTGGGTGAACTTCAGGAAAGTAAAGAAGATTAATGAAAGGAAGATTGTGTGGAAATAGTTCAAGAAGTATTTTAAGCAGAAGTACCTCTCTAAAAGGTACTATGATGATAAGATCAAAGAATTCCATGAGTTGAGATTGGGCCTATAGACCATGGAAGAGTATGCAAATAAGTTTTTGGAGTTGTTGAGGTATGTCAGGTACATTAAAGATGAGAAGGTGAAAATCTAGCGTTTCCTGAGTGGGTTGCCTTAGTCTTACAAAGATAGAATTGAGTTTATGAATCTATAACTCTTGAAGATGAAATAAGGAAAGATAAGTATTGCTATGAGAAAAGCAAGGGAAGACCTGATTATCAAAACACATGGAAGGATAGGAAGAATGAGAATTCTGACCAAAGGAAGAAAGGTTTCAAACCTTCTAACTTTAGGAATCAACAGAAGCAACCAACACAAGCTGTGAGTAATCCAACTAAAGTGATGGGAGAGAAGCCAAAGAATCCACAATAGAACAAGGAACCTATCCAATGTTGGAAGTGTGGAGGACCCCACATGTGCAGGAATTGTCCACTTAGGGATGGGAATCCAAGGACAACTTATAGCATTTAAGAAGCAAAGACAATGGGTCAAGTGTTAAGAGCCCACCCTAGGATTTATGCAGCGCTGGTGGACCACCAGGAACATCACCAGTCAACTGTGGTTGAAGTTGCAGGTAAGATTATTGAGCAATCTATTTCTATTTTGATTGACCCTGGTTCTACTCACAGTTACATTACTCCAAGAGTAGTGGATATTTGTGCTTTTAAGAAAGTAAAGCATAGCAAATATTGGTTAGTTCAGCTAGCCACTGGAACTAAGAGAAAGGTTAGTGAAGTGGTAGAGAAATGTCCATTGGTTATGAACGGATTGGTCACTTGTGTATATCTGAATGTTCTACCACTTGGTTCCTATGATGTTCTCATTGCAATGGATTGGTTAGAAGCTCACAAGGTAAAGCTTTACTATTATAATAAGACTTTTGAATGCATGGATGAAGAAGGGAACCCAATACTTGTAAGAGGCATTCAAAAGGTGATTTATGTGAGGCGGATTTCAGCAATGCAGTTGAAGAAGTTCTGTAGGAAAGGTTGACAGTTGTATGCATCTCATATTTTGGAGGCATCAGAGAATGAAACTCCTAGGTGGGAGGACTATCAAGTGTTGCTGGAATTCAGGGATGCTTTTCTTGATGAATTTTCAGGGCTTCCTCCAAAAAGAGACATTGATTTCACAATTGAACTTGTGCCAGGATCAACACCAGTGTCCAAGACACCCTATAGAATGAGTACACCAGAAATTCTAGAGCTGAAGATGGAACTGCAAGAGTTGCTGGAGAAGAAGTATATCAGGCCAAGTGTGTCTCCTTGGGGAGCACCAGTTTTGTTTATGAAGAACAAAGATGGTACACTCGGGTTGTGTATTGATTACAAATAGTTGAACAAAGTCAGTGTGAAGAACAAATACCCTTTGCCTAGAATTGATGACCTCTTTGATCAAATGAGAGGAGAAAAGGTATTTTCCAAGATTGACTTGAGGTATGGTTACAATCAGGTGAGAATCAAGGATGAAGACATTCATAAGACAGCCTTCAGGACAAGGTATGGACATTATGAGTTTGTAGTGGCACCATTTGGTCTCACAAATCCACCAGCTACATTTATGTTCCTTATGAATAGTGTCTTCAGCAGGTCTTTGGACAAGTTTCTTCTTATTTTCCTTGATCACATCCTTATTTATTCTAAGAATGAGGAAGAGCATGAAGAACATTTGAGACCGACATTGCAATTACTTAGAGAGCATAAGTTGTATGCAAAGTTGAGAAAGTGTGACTTCTATAAGGATAGGATTCATTATTTGGGTCACATTATCTCAAAATAGGGTATATATGTGGACCTTGAGAAGATTGAGGCCATTATGAATTGGCCTACTCGAAGAAATGTGACAGACGTAAGATATTTTATGGGGCTTGTAGGATACTACAAGAGATTCATTGAAGGATTCTCCTATACTTCCATGCTTGGAAGTTGTCAACTTCACCAAGCTTATCATCAAGCTGATGTGATAGATCACTTTGAAATGAGAACCTCAAATGAAAATAGCAAAAGATTAGATATTACCGATTTGAGGTGTCCATCCTGGTTTCGGAGCTGGCTGATCTAAGGTTTTTCAAAGAAACCCTAATTTTCAAAACTTGGAATATTTTAGATCTGATTGGATAGAAAGATAGATCTCTTCAAGGTGAGCTTTCCAAAGTACTCCTTTTCTGAAAACAGTGGAGGGAAGCTCCCGGAACAGGAATCCCTAGTTTACCAATTTCTTCTACAGAAATTTCTAATACTGTTTCTGCGGTATCTAAGATATTATGGTTACTCTGTGTCTGAAACTTTGAACTAAAGTAGCCTCTCATGTCCCTGTTTCAACACCATAGGTTTCATCAGAATTGGTTTCACCAATTGGGACTTATGAGCATTTTCCCAAGGTGACCTGTTCAGAATAGCGAAGTTGTACAGAATTCCATGTGTCACTGTTGGGTGAGTGCACAAAGTTGATGGACCTTTTAGATGCAATGGTAGAATGAAGTCAATCACTCTTGATCCATAAAATAGAAATCATCCCAAGTGATCTCAACCTTGCCAAGCC
>LPNX010071754.1:26188-61250 GCA_001517045.1 Pseudotsuga menziesii | reverse complement strand
TTTAGGAGTCGGGGGGGTTAGATTAATGTGGGTTTGTCTAGGTGTAGTAGAGGGGATGTAGTAGGGGGGTGGGTGTTAGAGGTTGTTGGATTGGTTGGGGGATGGGGTTGGTAAGGGGTTAGAGGTAGACATGGAGAGGGAATGTTAAGGAGTTAGAGGTAGAGACCAATGGGGGTAAGTGGAGAAAGGGGGAAAGAGAGTGAGATAACAAGAGACATGGTTCAATTTCTGGGGGACAAAGGAAACAAAAAATGTGAATTTCAAAAGTGGGTTGAAAGAAGAAAATGGAATTTTGGGCTTCGGGAAGTGGACTTGGGATAGGGTCCTCAATGAATGAAATATGTAGAATGGAATGACAGGGGTTACAGTGAATTTCCAAGGGAAGAGGAGCTAAATCAAGGAATATATGGCTGAAGAATTTACTTTTATTTATTTTTTGGCTCAAGAAATGATATGTGGCGGTGCTAGAAAGCTGTGCTTTATCAACTTGAATTAGGGTAAATGATCTGTGACAATTCTAGAATTCTACGTGTTATCAACTGTAAATAGATATGGACCCCATGTATGTTCGAATTCCTAATCGTTTAAAGGTATTCACTCGGCCACCAAGGCTGTCTCAGGCTTGAGTATTGGGGCAGTATCCCTCACTTCACAGCGCAGGTAAAATTGCTAATCGCTTGGCCAAAACCGACAGCTCTTTGGTTTTCCTCATGGATGGAAATCTAGTCAATCAGGTGGGGGTCGTTGCCCTTTTCGTTTGGCAGGTCCTCTCAATGGCCAGCTACTTCGGGGTTCTTGTGGTACTCCTCACAATGAGTTTTAGGGCTATGCCCAAGTACTTCCCACAGTTAAGTGGATAGGGTTTATTCCCTGATCCGAATGAAAAACACCACTGCAAGAAGAAGAACTACTGCAATAATCACAGTGCCAGAAATTCCACCCAATGCTAAAAAACTCGTAATTAGAGCTAGGGTTTTGAGATGAAAACTTTTAAAATGAGCATAACCCGATCTATATTGCTCAAAATCGCTATTATAGCCTATTTCTGGAACTAGAAAATCTATTCTTCTTTTACCCGCGACCTCAGAAAAGAAATCTGGGCACCTAATCAAAACATTTTCGCTCTGCAATTTTCGCAGCCGTCACTGAAATTCTGAAAAATTGATGATTTTAAATCCGCGATATCTCCACTTTTAGAATTCCAAATGAGATGATTTTTTTTTGAAACTACGTATTTTTGAAAAAGGAATTAAGATATTCAACTTATTTTTCTTGAATCTGCATAGAAAGTAGTAAAAATGGATGTGAAATTCGCCGTCCAATTTTTCCCTTTTTTTTCCAAAAAAAAAAAAAATCCCACTTGTGCCAAGGAAAGTGCTATGATACCAAATGTGGAGAACCTCCTACAATGAACAATCAAAATACACGATATAACATAATTATTGGAGCACAAAAGAGATTTTATTGATCACGGGCCACTTCGAGGGGTAATCTCCTTTGAGCAAGCTCAATACAAAATAACTCTTCGATACTTCCATTAGCCTCAACACATACTTATATACTAAGTCTGATCTAAACAACTATTACCCCCCATGAATGTTGAATAAGGAAACATAATAACTAGACAACTTAACAACTATTACTTACTCCCCATGAATGTGGGATAATACAACATAGTGATGGGACAACTTACAAAATATATGCGTCCGATAAAATATACTAACAAAATAAAGAGGAGGGTTGACATAGGTTCTTAACATTTGTATCCCGATAAACCCAATTGTGTTGTCTTCGCTGAATCTTGATAAATCCTTGGCTATGTGTGAGTCTGCTAGTGTTCCCTTATTTCTTGTGGGAAACACGCCCAGGTCAGGAGTAGCAGTGTTGCTGAGAGATTAATGAGCACACTGGCCTATGGTTGGGTGGAATGTTGCATCGAAGTAGCTAGTTGCGAGACAAGAGTCTTTCAAGATAAGTATTCTTGTCTATTTTATCTCTGCAACTGTATATGTGTTTATGAATTAATATGAACATGTTAAATGTTGTGAATGAATGAATTTTTCTTCTGTTGTATGTTAATAATTTATGCATCTGTGTATCTTTAAGTTCAATGCATTTTTATATTTACGTTCATGGAATTTACATTTCCTGGATTAGATAGCAGCGATAGTCGCGTCCTCTCTCTGGTAGATGGGTGGGGACGTGACAGTGTGGTATCAGAGGTGATGTTGCAGCTTTGGGCCTCAATGGGCCATGAGGAGCAGCTAACAAAGGAGGAATCAACGTCTGTGTTCAGCAGAAGGAAAAGAAGCAAAAAAAAAAAATTAGAATTTTTTCTAAGTGTGGAATTTACCTATGTCAACTGAGTTAGTTGAAGTGGAGCCGACGCATGTTGGCTGAGTTAGATGATGCAATCCGATACACTTCGGGTCGAAGCTGAGATTTCTACTGACAGCAGAAGAAAAGATGGAAAAATTTTCAATTTTTTTCTATGAATGGGCATGTCGGCTAAGTTTGCTGAAGTGAGCCGATACATGTCGGCAGGGAACGGAGATGTGAGCCAATGCATGTCAGTTGAGTCGAGCCGACGGGAAGAAAAGAAAAAAAAATTGAAATTTTTTTCTAAGTATTGAAATTGGCGGAAATTGGAGAATTTTACCAATACGTTGGCTGATTTCCGTCGACGCACATAGGAAAAATTTGGGAGTTCCAGCTGCAACGCATCGGGTGGAAGGTCAAAATTTTTCTGACGCGGCATAAGGCTTGGCAAGTTCATTGACCAGAAGAAACTTAAAAAAATTTCCACAACGGCAACAGTTTTGGCAAGTTGCCGATCAGAAAAAAAAATTGAAAGTTTTCCGCAACAGCCGCAGTTTTGGCAAGCTTCCAATCGAAAGAAAAGTAAAAACTTTCCTGACGTAGTGGATGAAAGTCAAAAAAAAATCGATGCAGCGAAAGGTTCAATAGGAAGGAATCGGGCGAAGTTTTCCAATGCAAGTTGGAAAAATTTGGCAAATTTTTTCGACACATCAGGGAAAAATGGTGAATTCACCGATCAGGTGGAAAGGCTAAGCTGCTCCGAAACAGGGAAATTCAGCAGGTTTTTCAATGGGATTGCAGGGGCTCGAAAGATGAAAAATGGTAGTGAGTTGTGTGCCAGATTGTGTGAAAATGGAAGATTTACAAAAAAAATGAAGGTGCTTCCCTCGACCCGCCTTGCAATGGCATGGGGAAGCCACAAGGGGGGAATCCCCCTTGACCCCCATCGCCCACCTAAGACAATCGTTCTTTGTGAAAAGAAAATTCTGTGTTTTGACAAAGTTGTCAATATATGAATTTTCCAAATGCAGGTAAGTAATGTATAAATTCATGTGAATGTTATGCAGCTAACAATTTTTTTTATTAACAGATTTTGCAAAATTATAGTCACCTTCAAACGCAATATTCCACAT
Source organism: Pseudotsuga menziesii (assembly GCA_001517045.1). Classification (NCBI taxonomy): domain Eukaryota; kingdom Viridiplantae; phylum Streptophyta; class Pinopsida; order Pinales; family Pinaceae; genus Pseudotsuga; species Pseudotsuga menziesii. The sequence continues at coordinate 57,798 of LPNX010071754.1, read as the reverse complement.
AGTGCAGTTCGGTAAAGTTGGGTTTTGGTTGAGCCATGAGAACCTATAGCATGAAGGATGTACATGATCCCTATGAACATGAGGAAGATGTCATGGGAGAAAACATATGTGTGGGGAATACTAAGACAGAGTCTAATGGGAGAATATTTCAAGACACTACCCCAGATTTTGCAGCCACCATGTGAATCCTAAGGGCAGAGATGCAAAGTTACAGGGAAGATAATGAAAAATTAGTGAAGGATCGGGAGGAGCAGAATCAACTGAATGCATCCATGTTGGAAAGTTTGACAGACATCCAGAGGAAGATGAACTCTGGAGACCGAGCAGTAAGACCAGAAGGTAGTAAGAGCACTGTTAGAAGAAGAAAGACATCTCCTAGTGGGTCATCTAACTATGAAGGATCCACTGGTGGTTCAAGTTCTTCTTCTCATAAGAATGAGAGGAATAGGAATTATCAGAACCATTCACGTGATCAATTTAAGAAGGTAAGGCCGCCTACCTTCAATGGTGAGGTAAAGAATGGACAAGAAGTTGAAGCTTGTCTTCTTGGGATGAGAAAATATTTTCAAGTCCAAGACTATTGAGGAAATATGAAGACTATGGTAGCCATATTCAATTTGACTGGAAGAGCATCCATATGGTGGGAGCACTTCAGGCAAGTGAATAAGATTAATGAAAGGAAGATTGTGTGGAAATAGTTCCAGAAGTATTTTAAGCAAAAGTACCTCTCTAAAAGGTACTATGATGATAAGATCAAAGAATTCCATGAGCTAAGAACAAGGAACCTATCCAATGTTGGAAGTGTGCTGGACCCCACATGCGCAGGAATTGTCCACTTAGGGATGGGAATGCAAGGCCAACTTATAACATTCAAGAAGCAGAGACAATGGGTCAAGTGCTAAGAGCCATCCCTAGGATTTATGCAGCGCTGGAGGACCACCAACAACATCACCAGTCAATTGTGGTTGAAGTTGCAGGTAAGATTATTGAGCAATCTGTTTCTATTTTGATTGACCCTGGTTCTACTCACAGTTACATTACTCCTGGAGTAGTGGATATTTGTGCTTTTAAGAAAGTAAAGCATAGCAAATATTGGTTAGTTCAGCTAGCCACTGGAACTAAGAGAAAGGTTAGTGAAGTGGTAGAGAAATGTCGATTGGTTATGAATGGATTGGTCACTTGTGTATATCTGAATGTTATACCACTTGGTTCCTATGATGTTCTCATTGGAATGGATTGGTTAGAAGCTCACAGGGTAAAACTTTACTATTATAATAATAATTTTGAATGCATGGATGAAGAAGGGAAACAAATACTTGTAAGAGGCATTCAAAAGGTGATTTATGTGAGGCAGATTTCAACAATGCAGTTGAATAAGTTCTGTAGGAAAGGTTGAAAGTTGTATGCATCTCATATTTTGGAGGCATCAGAGAATGAAACTCCTAGGTGGGAGGATTATCAAGTGTTGCTGGAATTCACTGATGTTTTTCTTGATGAATTTTTAGGGCTTCCTCCAAACAGAGACATTGATTTCACAATTGAACTTGTGCTAGGAGCAACACCAGTGTCCAAGACACCCTACAGAATGAGTACACCAAAAATTCTAGAGCTGAAGATGGAACTGCAAGAGTTGCTAGAGAAGAAGTATATCAGGCCAAGTGTGTCTCCTTGGGGAGCACCAGTTCTGTTTGTGAAGAACAAAGATGGTACACTCAGGTTGTGTATTGATTACAGACAGTTCAACAAAGTCACTATGAAGAACAAATACCCTTTTCCTAGAATTGATGACCTCTTTGATCAAATGAGAGGAGAAAAGGTATTTTCCAAAACAAAAGACGATAGCCATTATCGACAAGAAAAAGAGACACAATGTAGGTACTGTGTAGATACGTGGTCTCTTGGCCATTAATGCCACAAACCTCAATCATACGCCCACAAAATGGAAAATAGATCAAAGTCATCTAAAGGTTACTCTAAAAATAAAAATAAAAAGAAGAAAAACTTATGTCGTCGATGCGGTGATGATTGGACCCCTGGTCATAAATGTAGGAACAATGAGACAATACAGTGCAAAATCATCAATGGAAAGGAAGTGCAAGTCTCTGCACAAGAGACCTCATCTGATTCTAATACCGACACTGAATCAGAATGAAGAACGACACTAGGAAAAAACTTAAGCTTTGAGGACAAAGCTTCCTTAAAGGGAGTGCCAATGTAACGAATATAAAATAAATTATTAAATAGAGTAGTTAATTATGAAAGGGTGTGACCCTTCATGCTCAAAGCCTATAAAGGCGAGCCTCCATTGTACATTTTACCCATCATCTAATATATTATTTACTATTCATATTCATTATTACAATGATAGTCGGATTCGACTAACAAACAACCGGATTCGGTTGCTCCAAAGAGCCGATCAACAACAACCTAGATTACGGTCTTCCCTCCATATTTAGGGAGCTCGTTGAATGAAACCCATCAAAATATATGTCCAAATCCTTGTAGGGATCGACAAAGGTTCGACCAATCCGGAAAGGAGTGTAGTTTCACCTTGGTGGCGCTGACAAGGAGCGCATTCGGAAACCATCTGTTGAATTTCTCGTTTCATTCCCTTCTAAAAGAAGTGACATCGTGCCCTCTCATATGTTTTCATGAACCTAGAGTGCCCTGCTGATGGAGAAGCATGGAGTTCATATAAGATTGCATGTTTAATATCTACGCTCTGGGAAAGCACCAGATGACCCTTGTATCTCAGAGAAGAGCCATCCCAAGAGAAATGTGGTACCACAAAAGGGTTACTGACCAACGGTTCGATGATTTCAGATAATGAGGAGTCATTGACATAGTCTTGTTGAACAGAGTGTAACCAAGTTGGAATAGGCATAGCAATAGTTGAAAGAGAGACAGGGGCATCAGATGTGCGAGAAAGAGTATCCACCACAAGATTGTTCTTAGCCTTATTGTAATTGATCTCATACTCATAACCCCTAAGTTTACTAACCCATTTCTGTTGTGTTGGGGATGAGACCCGTTGTTATAGGAAATATTTCAAACTCTGGTGATTAGTCTTGATGCAGGAAGGATTCCCTAAGAGATATGGCCACCACTTCTGTACTGCGTGCAAAATAGTCATCATTTCCTTCTCATATGTGGAGGTGGATAAATTCTTTCCAAGAAGGGATTTACCAGTGAATGCCATGGGATGTTCGTTTTGAAAGAGGACAACACCAAGTCCATTGTCGTAAGCATCACTCAAGAGTGAAGGGCTTGGAAAAATCAGGCATCTGAAGGGTGCATCGAAATGAAAGATCCAAGGGAGTATTTGAGACTACCGAAGGTTGCATCTTAATGAAATGGAGTTGAGTGATGACACCATGTGAATTCTGCTTAAGGATCATTTCCATGCAATGTGAACTAATGATGTTGAGAGACCCTGGTTGTAATCCATTGAATGTGTGTTTTTTCCCATTCACTAAAAAATGCATCCACAGTTCAGCAAAATCCCATAAGATGGGTCCAAGTGTGCGTAACCATTGAGTGCTCTAAATCACAGAACAACCTCCTAGGGGTATCGAAAACATGTTAGAGTGCAAGTTATAATCTCCAATAGAGATACACACACTGTGACACTTTCCTTTGCAAGATAAGGTGCTCCCATTAGCAACCATGAATTTAAAGCTGGAGAAAGGGTGGACAAAACAATCAACTTGTTTAGCAATCTGGGGGTCAATAGGTGGCTACAGAATGTCAACCTGATCGTCTACTGGATCCTGAGCAGCGTCACAAATTTCAAGTGCAGGCGGAGAAGCGACATCCAAGAAATAGGGCTTGTGTTCAGTACATTGATGTCCTCGGGTGAATTTATCATCGCAATCATAACAAAGTCCTTTTTCCCTATGTGCCCGCATCTCGGCTTCATACAAATGCTTGATGGGAGTGGTTCTAGGAGTCAAAGGGATTGGATGTCTTTGGGGAACCATACTTTTGAATGGAACAAAAGTGGATTTGGGGCATTGCTAAGCCATAATCTTGTCCTCTGCCAACTTAGCCAACCCTAGTATTTCCATCATTGTGTTGGGACAAAACATTGTAATGTCAGATTGGATTGTATCTTTAAGACCACTGATAAAAAAACTCCTGTAGAATTCATCCAAAAATCCTTCTGTGTGCTTGACTAAGTTCTCAAATTCTGTCTGATACTCTCTCACAGTGCAAGTCTGGCGAATTTTGGTGAGTGCTCCTGTGAATTCATCAAAACCACTAGGGCCAAATCGGTGCAAAAGGAGTTGGCAAAAATCTGTCCATTGGGGCTCTTCATGATCCTTGATGTACCAACAGAACCATTGAAGGGCTTCACGTTCCAAACAAAATGATGCAAGTGGGACTTTGGTGACATCAAAAGTGTTATGCATATTAAAGTATTGTTCTCCTTTGTGTATCCATCCACTTGGATCATCACCATTGAAGTGAGGGAATTCAATCTTTAGTCCACAAAAGTTGTTGGAAGCAGAGAACGCAGTGCCTGCAGAAGACTCTGGCTGTTGCCGGTTGCTCATGGCTAAATACTAAAGATGGAGGTCAAGAAATCTCTGATCCAGATCTTCGAGTTTGGTATTGAGGGTGACAATTTCTTCTTCCATTTGTCTATTTTCTCCTACGTGGGGGACAACCATAAGCAAGTTTTTTTTTTCAATGTTTTTTTGTTTTTTGTTTTTTATCGGAAATGGGTGGAAAAACAAAAACAGAGAGGGTTTTAGGAAAGGAAAATTTTGAGTTGGGAAAAATGCGAGTGGGTAACTAGGTTGTGGACAATTTCTGAGGAACAAAGGAAACAAAAAATGTGAATTTCAAAAGCGGGGTGAAAGAAGAAAATGAAGTTTTGGGCTTCAGGAAGTGGACTTGGGATAGGGTCCTCAATGAATGAAATATGTAGAATGGAATGACAGGGGTTACAGTGAATTTCCAAGGGAAACGGAGCTAAATCAAGGAATATATGGCTGAAGAATTTATTTTTATTTATTTTTTGGCTGAAGAATTTATATGTGGCGGTGTTAGAAAGCTATGCTTTATCAACTTGAATTGGGGTAAATGATCTGTGACAATTCTAGAATTCTGCGTGTTATCAACTGTAAATAGATATGGACCCCAGGTATGTTCGGTTTCCTAATGGTTTAAAGGTAGTCACTCGGCCACCAAGGCTGTCTCAGGCTTGAGTATTGGGGCAGTACCCCTCACTTCACAGCGCAGGTAAAACTGCTAATCGCTTTGCCAAAAACGACAGCTCTTTGGTTTTCCTCATGGATGGAAATCTAGCCAATCTAGTGGGGGTCGTCGCCCTTTTCGTTCTGCAGGTCCTCTCAATGGCCAGCTACTTCGGGGTTCTTGTGGTACTCCTCACAATGAGTTTTAGGGCTATACCCAAGTACTTCCCACAGTTAAGCGGATAGGGTTTATTCCCTGATCCGAATGAAAAACACCACTGCAAGAAGAAGAACTACTGCAATAATCACTGGCACCAGAAATTCCACCCAATGCTAAAAAACTCGTAATTAGAGCTAGGGTTTTGAGATGAAAAATTTTAAAATGAGCATAACCTGATCTATATTGCTCAGAATCGCTATTATAGCCTGTTTCTGGAACTGGAACAACCACTCTACTTTTACCCTTAAATTTGGAATAGAAATCTGGGCACTTGATCAAAACATTTTCACTCTGCAATTTTCGCGGCCACCACTGAAATTCTGAAAATTTGTTGATTTTAAATCTGCGATATCTCCACTTTTAGAATTCCAAATGAGATGATTTTTTTTTTTGAAAATGCGTATTTTTGAAATAGGAATTCATATATTCAACTCATTTTTCTTTAATCTACATAGAAAGTTTCAAAAATGGATGTGAAATTCGCCGCCCAATTTTGCCCCTTTTTTTTCCAAAAAAAAAAAAAATTCCCACTTGTGCCAAGGAAAGTGCTCTGATAACAAATGTGGAGAACCTCTTGCACTGAACAATCAAAATGCACGATATAACAGAAATATTGGAGCACAAAATATATTTTATTGATCACGGGCCACTTCGAGGGGCAATCTCCTTTGAGCAAGCTCAATACAAAATAACTCTTCGATGCTTTCATTAGCCTCAACCCATACTTATATACTAAGTCTGATCTAAACAACTATTACCCACCATGAATGTTGGATAAGGCAACATAATAACTAGACAACTTAACAACTATTACTTACTCCCCATGAATGTGGGATAATACAACATAGTGATGGGACAACTTACAAAATATATGCGTCCGATAAAATATACTAACAAAATAAAGAGGAGGGTTGACACGGGTTCTTAACATTTGTATCTCGATAAACCCAATTGTGTTGTCTTGGCTGAATCTTGATAAATCCTTGGCTATGTGTGAGTCTACTAGTGTTCCCTTATTCCTTGTGGGAAACACGCCCAGCTCAGGAGTAGCAGTGTTGGTGAGAGATTAATGAGCACACTAGCCTATGGTTGGGTGGAACGTTGCATCGAAGTAGTTGGTTGTGGGACAAGCTTCTTTCAAGATAAGTATTCTTGTCTATTTTATCTCTGCAATTGTATATGTATTTACAAATTAATATGAACATGTTAAATGTTGTGAATGAATGAATTTTGCTTCTGTTGTATGTTAATAATTTATGCATCTGTGTATCTTTAAGTTCAATGCATTTTTATATTTACCTTCATGGAATTTACATTTCCTGGATTAGATAGCAGCGATAGTCGCGTCCTCTCTCTGGTAGATGGGTGGGGACGTGACAATGTGGTATCAGAGGTGATGTTGCAGCTTTGGGCCTCAATGGGCCATGAAGAGCAACTGACAAAGGATAATTGAACCTCTGTGTTCAGCAGAAGGAAAAGAAGCAGACAAAAAAAAATTAGAATTTTTTTTAAGTGTGGAATTTACCTATGTCAGCTCAGTTAGTTGAAGTGGAGCCGATGCATGTCAGCTGAGTTAGTTGATGCAAGCCGATACATGTTGGGTGGAAGCTGAGATTTCTACTAGCAGCAGAAGAAAAGATGGAAAATTTTTCATTTTTTTTTTATGAATGGGCATGTCAGCTAAGTTTGCTGAAGTGAGCCGATACATGTCAGCAGGGAACGGAGATGTGAGCCAATGTGTGTCGGCTGAGTCGAGTCGACGGGAAGAAAAGAAAAAAAAATTGAAATTTTTTTCTAAGTATTGAAATCGGCCGAAATCCGAGAATTTTACCGATACGTTGGCTGATTTCCGTCGACGCACATCGAAAAAATTTGGGAGTTCCAGCAGCAACACGTCGGGTGGAAGGTCAAAATATTTCTGACGCGACAGAAGGCTTGGCAAGTTCGTTGACCATAAGAAACTTAAAAAAAATTCCACAATGGCGGTAGTTTTGGCAAGTTGCCGATCAAAAAAAAAAATTTGAAAGCTTTCCGCAACAGCAGCAGTTTTGGCAAGTTTCCAATCAAAAGAAAAGTAAAAACTTTCCTAACGCAGCGGATGAAAGTCAAAAAAATTTCCGATGCAGCGGAAGGTTCAATAGGAAGGAATCGGGCGAAGTTTTCCAATGCAAGTTGGAAAAATTTGGCAAATTTTTCCAACACATCAGGGAAAAAGGGTGAATTCATCGATCAGGTGGAAAGGCGAAGCTGCTCCGAAACAGGGAAATTTAGCAGGTTTTTCAATGGGATTGCAGGGGCTCGAAAGATGAAAAATGGCAGTGAGTTGTGTGCCAGATTGTGTGAAAATGGAAGAATTACAAAAAAAAACAAAGGCGCTGCCCTCGACCCTCCTTACAATGGCATGGGGAAAGCCCCCTTGGCCCCATCGCCCACCTAAGACAATTTTTCTTTGTGAAAAGAAAATTCTGTGTTTTGACAAAGTTGTCAATATATGAATTATCCAAATGCAGGTAAGTAATGTATAAATTCATGTGAATGTTATGCAGCTAACAATTTTTTTTATTAACAGATTTTGCAAAATTATAGTCACCTTCAAAGGCAGTATTTCACATAGTGTAGTTCGGTAAAGTTGGGTTTTGGTTGAGCCATGAGAACCTATAGCATGAACGATGTACATGATCCCTATGAACATGAGGAATATGTCATGGGAGAAAACATCTATGTTGGGAATACTAAGACAGAGTCTAATGGGAAAATATTTCAAGACACTTCCCCAGATTTTGCAGCCACCATGAGAATCCTAAGGGCAGAGATGCAAAGTTATAGGGAAGATAATGAAAAATTAGTTAAGGATCGGGAGGAGCAGAATCAACTAAATGCATCCATGTTGCAAAGTTTGACAGACATCCAGAGGCAGATGAACTTTGGAGACCGAGCAGTAAGACCAGAAGGTAGTAAGAGCACTGTTAGACGAAGAAAGACATCTCCTAGTGGGTCATCTGACTATGAAGGATCTACTTGCGGTTCAAGTTCTTATTCTCACAAGAATGAGAGGAATAGGCATTACCAGAACCATTCACGTGATCAATTTAAGAAGGTAAGGCCACCTACCTTCAATGGTGAGGTAAATAATGGACAAGAAGTTGAAGCTTGGCTTCTTGGGATGAGAAAATATTTCCAAGTCCAAGACTATTCAGGAAATATGAAGGGTACAGTAGCCATATTCAATTTGACTGGAAGAGCATCCATATGGTGGGAGCACTTTAGGAAAGTGAATAAGATTAATGAAAGGAAGATTGTGTGGAAATAGTTCAAGAAGTATTTTAAGCAGAAGCCAAAGAATCCACAATAGAACAAGGAACCTATCCAATGTTGGAAGTGTGGAGGACCCCACATGTGCAGGAATTGTCCACTTAGGGATGGGAATGCAAGGCCAGCTTATAACATTTAAGAAGCAGAGACAATGGGTCAAGTGCTAAGATCCCACCCTAAGATTTATGCAGCGCTGGAGGACCACCAGGAACATCACTAGTCAACTGTGGTTGAAGTTGCCAGTAAAATTATTGAGCAATCTATTTCTATTTTGATTGACCCTGGTTCTACTCACAGTTACATTACTCCTAGAGTAGTGGATATTTGTGCTTTTAAGAAAGTAAAGCATAGCTAATATTGGTTAGTTCAGCTAGCCACTGGAACTAAGAGAAAGGTTAGTGAAGTGGTAGACAAATGTCCATTGGTTATGAATGGATTGGTCACTTGTGTATATCTGAATGTTCTACCACTTGGTTCCTATGATGTTCTCATTGGAATGGACTGGTTAGAAGCTCACAGGGTAAAGCTTTACTATTATAATAAGACTTTTGAATGCATGGATGAAGAAGGGAACCCAATACTTGTAAGAGGCATTCAAAATGTAATTTATGTGAGGCAGATTTCAGCAATGCAGTTGAAGAAGTTCTGTAGGAAAGGTTGACAGTTGTATGCATCTCATATTTTAGAGGCATCAGAGAATGAAACTCCTAGGTGGGAGGACTATCAAGTGTTGCTGGAATTCAGGGATGTTTTTCTTGATGAATTTTCAGGGCTTCCTCCAAACAGATACATTGATTTCACAATTGAACTTGTTCCAGGATCAACACCAGTGTCCAAGACACCCTATAGAATGAGTACACCAGAAATTCTAGAGCTGAAGATGGAACTGCAAGAGTTGTTGGAGAAGAAGTATATCAGGCCAAGTGTGTCACCTTGGGGAGCACCAGTTCTATTTGTGAAGAACAAAGATGGTACACTCGGGTTGTGTATTGATTACAGATAGTTGAACAAAGTCACTGTGAAGAACAAATACCCTTTGCCTAGAATTGATGACCTCTTTGATCAAATGAGAGGAGAAAAGGTATTTTCCAAGATTGACTTGAGGTATGGTTACAATCAGGTGAGAATCAAGGATGAAGACATTCATAAGACAGCCTTCAGGACAAGGTATGGACATTATGAGTTTGTAGTGGCACCATTTGGTCTCACAAATCCACCAGCTACATTTATGTTCCTTATGAATAGTGTCTTCAGCAGGTCTTTGGACAAGTTTCTTCTTATTTTCCTTGATCACATCCTTATTTATTCTGAGAATGAGGAAGAGCATGAAGAACATTTGAGACCGACATTGCAATTACTTAGAGAGCATAAGTTGTATGCAAAGTTGAGCAAGTGTGACTTCTATAAGGATAGGATTCATTATTTGGGTCACATTATCTCAAAATAGGGTATATTTGTGGACCTTGAGAAGATTGAGGCCATTATGAATTGGCCTACTCGAAGAAATGTGACAGACGTAAGATATTTTATGGGGTTTGTAGGATACTACAAGAGATTCATTGAAGGATTCTCCAAGGTTGCACATCCAGTCACTTCTTTGCAAAATAACTGAATAAAGTTTGAATGGACACCGAGGTGTGAAGAAAGATTCCAGAAGTTGAAGAATCTTCTCACAAGTGCACCAGTATTGAAGATTGCAGGCCCAGAAAAATATTTTGTGGTGTGTACTGATGCATTTGGTCAAGGGATTGGAGGAGTCCTTATGCAAGACAACCATGTGATATGTTATGAGTCAAGAAAGATAAAGGAGCATGAGAAGAACTATGCCACTCATCATCTAGAACTTGCAGCCAAAGTACATGCTCTCTAGGTGTGGAGGCATTACTTGATGGGAAGAAGATTTGAGCTAAGGACAGACCATTGTGGTCTGAAGTATTTGTTTGATTAGCCTACTCTGAATGCTAGGAAAGCAAGATGGCTGGAGTTTTTATGTGAGTTTGATTTTGAAATCAAGCACATAAAGGGAAAACAGAATAAGGTAGCTGATGCACTCAGCAGGAAGGTGCAGCAAATGCATGTGGCAGCCATTAGTATTTTCCAATCGGAGTTGAGGCAGTAGATTGTTAATCATGTTGTTGAAGATGAATGGTATGCACAGGTAAAAGACAAGTTGCATCATCAAAGCCTTGAAAAGAAGTATGAGGAATATAAATTGGAAGATGATGGAATTCTTACCTATAAGAACATAATTTATATTCAAAATGTAGCATATTTGAGGAGAGTTGTTATGTATGAGATCCATCAAGCTCCATATTCTGGTCACCCAGGATATCAAAAGACAATTGCTACAGTTAGAAAGCAGTACTTTTGGCCAGAAATGAAAAAGGACATGGCTGAATATATTTCAAGGTGCATGAAATGTCAGCAGGTGAAGGTTGAGCATCAACACCTAGTAGGTTTGTTGCATCCTTTGCTAGTTCCAGAATGGAAATGGAAAGTTATTTCCATGGATTTTATTACAGTATTTCCAATGGATTGAAGACAACATGATTCCATCATGGTTGTGGTGGACAAGTTGAAAAAGGTAGCACATTTCATACCAGTTAAGTCCACACATAAGACTGATGACATTGCAAAAATATTCATGAAGGAGATTTTCGAATTGCATGGATTTCCTAAGGAAATAATCTCAGACAAAGATGTCAAGTTCACTTTCAATTTCTTGAAGGGTTTGTTTGCATATTTCGGTACAAAACTAAACTTGAGCACTGCCTACTATACTGAGATTGATGGGAAGACAGAGAGAGTTAACCAGGTGCTTCAATACATGCTTCGCATGTATGTGATGGACAAACCAACCAAGTGGGAATATTATTTACACTTGGTATAATTTGGGTACAATAACAGACAAAAAGAATCATTAGGAATGAGTCCATATGAATCCTTGTATGGCAGAAGGTGTAGGGCACCAGTGACATGGGATAATCCAGTGAACAAGATTGTGCTTGGTCCATAATTGCTAAAGGAGATTGAGCACGAGGTTGTAAAGATCAGGCATAATCTGAAAGCAGCCTAGGAAAGACAGAAAATATATGCAGATAAGCATAGGGTGAACAGAGAATTCATTATTGGGGATCATGTTTACCTCAGAGTGAGGGGAAAGAAGAGTTCCTTGAAGCTTGGAAGTTGTGTCAAGCTATCTCCTAGATATTGTGGGTCATTTGAAGTGCTTCAAAGAATAGGGACAGTTGCATATAGAATTGCATTGCATGCTATCACTAGAGCTCATAATGTTTTTCATGTTTCTTTGCTTAAGAAATGTGTACATGATCCTAACCATGTAATAAATTGGGATGTGATTCAGGTGGGACCCGAGGGAGAGTTCCAAATCAAGCCAATGTGCATCCTTGACAGGAAGGTCACAATGCTTCCAAATAGATCCATAGGGCAAGTAAAGGTGCAATGGGAGAACCACGTTCCTGAAGAGGCTACGTGGGAGCTGGAGGATGCCATATGATTGGCACATCCATTTTTGTTCAATTCTGCGGAGCACTGAGGGTGGTACCAGCTTAGAATTTTGTTCAATTTTGTAAAGCACTGAGGATAATGTTGTTGAAGGCGGAGGGGAATGTAACACCCCAGGTTTGACCTTGTTGGCAATAAATATTTATATGATGTATATATTGTAATTACTCATGGTGTGCAGCAGAAGTAAAAAACCCCACCATCGATTTACCATTTTATGTTTAAGCGATTTAAATCGATGCCAATGGTATTTCGTGCTAGCCAGCACATTATAATTTTGGACATCATGTAAATATGCAATTTAATTAAAATACCCACAACCAACTATGTCAATGTAACATTAAAAGAGATGGGGGCGTAATTTACTAAGGATAAGGGGGAGAAATATTCAAACCTTTGGGCCAATGGGGAAAAGCAAAATGTCAGAGGGTGAAACCATCAAATTGTCAACTACCCATTTTGTCTCTTGTGCCTAATCATTTAATTATACCAGAAATTGGTTGAGTTAGTTATTGCATGGGATGGGCAAGGTATGGAGGTCAATATTCGAATTGGGTAGAGCACCAATTTTTGGAAAAACATGTTTTGACTTATGAGCCAAGTAAATGCCCATCTTTGCTACCCATTCCCTCATGCATCCATGGTTTTGTCTTCCCCGTGTTTTTGGATCTCCTGGGAATTCTCCATGGACGTTTTTGCAATGATCTTCATTTTTCCCATGTATGGGAAGTGGTTTTATTGACATTCAGTGGTTGGGATCTTTGATGCCCATTTTTTTGTTTTTTCTGCATTCCCAAGATTGGGAATTCTTTGTTTTTAGTGTTTTATAGACAATGGGGGACAAATACACAAATTTAGGGACTGAGGGAGTCGTTTTTTCCCATGTGAATCCATAGAACATTTTTGGGAATCGAATTTCTCTCCCAGGGTCGTTTCCCCCCATCTACAAATTTGCTTTGTCTCCCAAGTCATTTTTCATCATGCCCGAATCTTGCAATTGTTGTGTATGTTACTGTTGTTTGGTCTAAACTGGTTTGGGAGGGGAATTGTGGTAAGAATATCTTGATAAAACTAGCATGAGAAGTTACCTCACAGACAGAGCTAGGGGGTTGTCTTTCTTATTTGCACACCCTGAATAGCACTGGAAGGGAAGGCATAGCCTGAGGGACTGTGTAGCAGAGAAGGGGATGCTTCTTAGTGTCGGGGGTGTAGATGTTTTAGAATCTAGGCTAGATTTGGTGAAGGTTTCCATAGCTATGTGGTTGAGCTCACTAGCTTAGCAGTCAACCTTTCCAACTTCTTTATAACCGGATAAACCCAACTATGTTGGCTCATATTGATAAATCCTTGGCTATGTGTGAATTTTCTAGTGTTCCCTTATTCCTTGTGGGAGTCATGCCCAGCTCAGGGGTGGTAGTGTTGCTGAGATATTAATGAGCACACTAGCCTATGGTTGGGTGGAATGTTGTAGTGACGTAGCTGGTTGCGGGACAATCTTCTTTCAAGATAAGTACTCTTGTCTATTTTATCTTTGCAACTGTATATGTGTTTATGAATTAATATGAACATGTTAAATGTTGTGAATGGATGAATTTTGCTTCCGCTGTATGTTAATAATTTATGCATCTGTGTAGCTTTAAGTTCAATGAATTTTTATATCTACTTTCAAGGGATTTACACTTCCTAGATTAGCTAGCAGCAATAGTTGCGTCCTCTCTCGGGTAGAGGGGTGGGGACATGACAGTTTATTAACTCCATGATCCATTTTTCTCTTCTAGAACCATATGGGAATCTTAACTTATTTTTTTAACTCCAATAAAAAATCAAACATACCTTCTACCATACATTTACCATGTAATGCTCGAAGGCCCTTCTCTCCAATATATCCTAGTCTTTGATGCCACAAAATTGTACTGTTTATAAGGGCAACATGGTCATGTCTTCTTTATTTCTATCCTTATGAATAAAGGACTTGTTACACCGATCATTAAAAGTTCTTCCAAACAACTTGTACATAGTTCTAATCTAACATATCAACATCAATTCCATTTCTCCTTGAACCATCTCACACGTGCCCCTTTCAAATACAAAATACACACTTGCATCACCCATTTTACTTACATATTTTAGGGTTTTTTCCAAATATATAATGTGTAGAATACCAAGAAGATTTGTAATCCTTTCATATTTGAGGAGTAGCTTGACAACATTATGCCCTATGATTTTGGCTTTCGATTCACATCCTAGGAAAACGTCACCTGGATTGTAATTTTTATATTCACAAAACCACTTCCCATGAGAAGTCATATGAAATGAAGCACTCGACTCGATTAACCACACAACATAATATGCATGTGTGCCGAGGGGGGTGATTAGCCCCACTTGACCCCCCTTTCTTTGGGAATCTACAAAGAGTACAACACATATCTCACAAAGAGATGCATTTTTAAAGTCCCTTAAGGGTATTTTAGTGACTTTGTAAATGCATTGAATCATATAGAAGACCATAACTAAGATGATGTGTATAATGTTAAACTTGTTTATTTGTACTACAAGAACTTGACCATTGACTAACATGAATAGAAGTTCCAAGGCCTTGAGTCCAAGGATAAATTATTATCAGAATTGGGGTGTGACATTTGATATTTAAAATACATGAATAAAAAATTAATTTGAGGTAAAAATGTTGAAACCTGTCTCCTTTGAAAAATACATTATTATATCTCTAAGAGGACATACTCGTGCTGAAGTTATTAATACAAAAATCTTGGATATTATATAAGGGGTTATACATAGGATAAGAAGGGAAAAAATGAAGAGGGAAAACATAAAATGCCACAATCAAAGCATGTAGTTGTCAGTCTACAGAAAACTCTAATCTTTCGTCATTGAACCACACTGTAAATCCTCTCAACCATAGTTTAAGGGAAATGTTTATAACACTAATGTTTTTTGAAACAATACCTTCACTGCTTTAATTATTAGTGTGTCGTGATACTCTTCTTATGTTCTCAAGAAGAGTATCTATCACTAGAGGGTGGAATGTATAAACTAAGAGGTCACTCAGAAGCTACCTTGATCCATAGAATGCTTACTCACATAAAACTATAAATCCCTACCACATGTGAGCAAGGTAGTCATAATATTGATCGGGAAGGATGCAACCTTTAGTGAAGATACAAGTCGAGAAATTTCCAACTTGAAGAAACATATGAAGAAGTCGTAGCCCCCAAAGCTGTAGAACTGATGAAGGAAGTTAACCTTATCATGATGACCAGATTCTGGAAGAACATGATATGTTCAAGACCCATCAACATCTCCACATGAATATCTCACAAAAGAGAAATCCAGCTTGGGCCTGTGATATTATTCAAGAAACAGAAAGTAATGGTGCTCAAGAAGGATCCACAAAGCATCGAAAGAATCCAAAGAAATTTCTTAGTTATGTGGCTTTGATGTTTGATCTTGTAGAGAAATAACCTACTTCTTTTGAAGAAAATGTTCAAAATAAAGAATGGGTAGAAGCTATGACGAAAGAATACCAATCCATAATGAATAATGATGTATGGGAAATACTTCCCAATCCAGAAGGACAAAGTGTGGTACCCTCCAAATGTATCTACAAGATAAAACATACAGTTCATGGAAGTATTGAGAAGTACAAAGCCATATTTCTGTCCCAAGGATTATCTCATAAGTAAGGAATTTATGATGAAGAGACATTTTCTCCGATAGCAAGGTACACTTCTATCAAAACCATCATGGCATTGGTGTTAGTATTAAATAATCCTCAATTGTCCATATATGTTAGGATTATGTAATCCTCCCTTGTCCATATATAGTCTATTTAATCATCTTTTGTAGCTTAGGGAGACATTATTAATGTACTAGAGTGTGGGGAACACATATAGAGGTTAACTACCACTTACTACATGTTCATTCATAAGTTTATGTGCCTCTGAGACCAATCGCTAGATTATAGGATCCACTCTTAGTGCTACCAGCAACCTACATTAGTTGTTTGTGGTAGGTAGGTAGTTATGTTGAGTCAAATTTCAGTTACATTAAGTTAGATCACTCTCAGTTAATCTAGTGCCAGTTTTGCATGGA
The DNA here is from genome assembly GCA_001517045.1 of Pseudotsuga menziesii. Taxonomy (NCBI): domain Eukaryota; kingdom Viridiplantae; phylum Streptophyta; class Pinopsida; order Pinales; family Pinaceae; genus Pseudotsuga; species Pseudotsuga menziesii. Next base: position 41,430 of record LPNX010071754.1, on the reverse strand, counting down.
TGCATGGGGATGTAGTGCCTTTTTCCACCTACCTCATCATTTTAATTGGTTTATTTAATTTAACTGATTGTTGGACAGATTTAAACATCAGGAGTTAGACTAGTTGCTCCCATGCAGTGATTTAGACACTCTCAGTTAGCTAGTTAGTCAGTTTTAGTTCGTAGATTCCAATCTAATCCACATGATTCAAATTCTACTTATTGTAACACTATTGTATAATGCTGGGGATAATGAAGATTAATGTTGTAATTAACCTATCAATTTTGATCATATTTGTCTCAAATATCTCTTGTTCACTGTACATTGGTATTGATATTCCATTGCACAATTATACTTCACAATTGTTCTCAGATCAATGGTTCAATCATTTAAATTGGTATCAAAGCTGAGGTCTCAATTTCAATTCCCCCGATCTATGCCGAAGGGGGGTGGGTGTTGGAGTATTGTTACAACTGTATGGTATAACCATCACACCTATAGAAATATAAAAGATGTGGACTAACTTCCACTCCTGATAATAGGGCCTTGTGCTTGGTTTCATTTGTTCATCAACATCTGCAGGTTTTGGTGTAACAGTAAACCTTACATGGTATGAGATCCATGTTCATGCTAGAAGCAAGTCTTGTCCGATCTCCATTGTACACTAGAAGTAGTTGAGATTCCACATAAATCATGGAATGATAGCCTTGCTCCCTCTAAATTATGTTCAAAGAAGTCTATTAGGTATGACAGACTCTGAAAAGGTGTGCATGTCAAGGTGGAAAGGTTTGAAACTGACATCATTGCGAATTGATTTGGGTTTTGCAGTGTTATTTGCAGGTACCTACATAGCTTCCTTAGGAATTGACTAAATTAGCATACAGAATAATGGATTCTTCAGCTCTCGTACCTAGAATCCTTACACCCTTCAACTACATTGATTGGAGGGAAGATATGTAGGTATTCTAGCTTAAGCTTGGTATGTTTAGGATCACAATGGGCAGAGAAACTAAGCCCTAGGATTATGTTGAGAAGAGAAAAAATTTGAATCATCTTGATGAGGCCTTCAACATCATATGCACTCATATCTCCTGGGATCTTTTGTTCCACCTTGATGGACTAAGGACTCCAAAGGAAGCTTGGTATAATCTTGAATATTTGTTTGGAAAACAAGATGAGCTTCAAGGGCATATTTTGGAGAATGAGTTCATTGCTCTACAACTCAACAATTTCTAATCTATTCAACAATTCTTTACAAAATACAAGTCCCTAGTACTGTAATGCAAACAATGTGGATTAGAGAGAAAAGATGAGCAGCTTGCGATGTCAGTGCTGATGCCAGTTGTATGCAGCTCATATTTTGGAGGCATTAGAGAATGAAACTCCTAGGTTGGAGGACTATCAGGTGTTGCTGGAATTCAGGGATGTTTTTCCTAATGAAATTTTAGGGCATCCTCCAAATAGATACATTGATTTCACAATTGAACTTGTGGCAGGAGAAGCACCAGTGTCCAAGACACCCTACAGAATGAGTACACCAGAAATTCTAGAGTTGAAGATGCAAATGCAAGAGTTGCTGGAGAAGAAGTATATCAGGCCAAGTGTGTCTCCTTGGGGAGCACTAGTTCTATTTGTGAAGAACAAAGATGGTGCACTCGGGTTGTGTATACAGCTGAACAAAGTCACTGTGAAGAACAAATACCCTTTTCCTAGAATTGATTACCTCTTTGATCAAATGAGAGGAGAAAAGGTATTTTCCAAGATTGACTTGAGGTATGGTTACAATCAGGTGAGAATCAAGGATGAAGACATTCATAAGACAACCTTTAGGACAAGGTATGGACATTATGAGTTTGTAGTGGCACCATTTTGTCTCACAAATCCACCAGCTACATTTATGTGCCTTATGAATAGTGTCTTCAGTAGGTCTTTGGACAAGTTTGTTCTTATTTTCCTTGATGACATCCTTATTTATTCTAAGAATGAGGAAGAGAATGAAGAACATTTGAGACTGATATTGCAATTGCTTAGGGAGCATAATTTGTATGCAAAGTTGAGAAACTATGACTTCTATAAGGATATGATTGATTATTTGGGTCACATTATCTTAGAAGAGGGTATATTTTTTGACCTTGAGAAGATTGAGGCCATTATGAATTGGCCTACTCGAAGAAATGTAACAGATGTAAGATATTTTATGGGGCTTGCAAGATACTATAGGAGATTCATTGAAGGATTGTCCAAGGTTGCACATTCAGGCACTTCTTTGTAAAATAAGGGAATAAAGTTTGAATGGACACCGATGTGTGAATAAATATTCCAGAAGTTGAAGAATCTTCTCACAAGTGCACCAGTATTGAATATTGCAGACCCAGAAAAATATTTTGTGGTGTGTACTGATGCATGTGGTCAAGGGCTTAGAGGATTCCTTATGCAAGACAACCACATGATATGTTTTGAGTCAAGAAAGATGAAGGAGCATGAGAAGAACTATGCCACTCATGATCTAGAACTTGCAGCCATAGTAAATGCTCTCAAGGTATGGAGGCATTACTTGATGGGAAGAGGATTGAGCTAAGGACAGACCATTATGGTCTGAAGTATTTGTTTGATCAGCCTACTCTAAATTCTAGGCAAGTGAGATGGTTGGAGTTTTTATGTGAGTTTGATTTTGAAATCAAGCACATAAAGGGAAAAGAGAATAAGGTAGCTGATACACTCAGCAGGAAGGTGCAGCAAATGCATGTGGCAGCCATTAGTATTTTCAAATCGGAGTTGAGGCAGCAGATTGTTAATCATGTTGTTGAAGATGAATTGCATGCACATGTAAAAGACAAGTTGCAGCATCAAAGCCTTGAAAATAAGTATTAGGAATATAAATTGGAAGAAGATGGACTTCTTCCCTATAAGAATAGAATTTATATTCCAAATGTAGCATATTTGAGGAGAGTTGTTATGGATGAGATCCATCAAGCTCCATATTCTGGTCACCTAGGATATCAGAAGACAATTGCGACAACTAGAAAGCAGTACTTTTGGCTAGAAATGAAAAAGGACATGGCTGAATATATTTCAATGTACATGAAATGTCAGCAGGTGAAGGTTTAGCATCAACACCCAGCAGGTTTGTTGCAGCCTTTGCTAGTTCCAGAATGGAAATGGGAAGTTATTTCCATGGATTTTATTATAGGATTTCCAATGAATTGGAGACAACATGATTCCATCATGGTTGTGCTGGACAAGTTGAAAAAGGAAGCACATTCCATACTGGTTAAGTCCACACATAAGATTGATGACATTGCAAAAATATTCATGAAGGAGATTTTCGAATTGTGTGGATTTCCTAAGGAACTAATCTCGGACAAAGATGTCAAGTTCACTTCCAATTTCTGGAAGGGTTTGTTTGCATATTTAGGTTCAAAACTGAACTTCAACACTTCCTACCATCCTGATACTGATGGGAATATAGAGAGAGTTAACCAAGTGCTTGAAGACATGCATCGCATGTATGTGATTGACAAACCAACCAAGTGGGAATATTATTTACACTTGGTAGAGTTTGCGTTCAATAATGGACAACAACCATCATTCGGAATCAGTCTATAGTGAAGCCTTGTATGGCAGAAGGTGTAGGGCACCAATGACATGGGATAATCCAGTGAATAGGATTGTGCTTGGTCCAGAATTGCTAAAGGAGATTGAGCACGAGGTTGTAAAGATCAGGAATAATCTGAAATCAGGCCAGGACAAATAGAAAATCTACGCGAATAAGAATAGGGTGAACAAAGAATTCATTATTGGGGATCATGTTTACCTCAGAGTGAGGGGAAAGAAGAGTTCCTTGAAGCTTGAAAGTTGTGTCAATCTGTCTCCTAGATATTGTGGGTCGTTTGAAGTGCTTGAAAGAATAGGGACAGTTGCATATAGACTTGCATTGCATGCTATCACTAGAGCTCATAATGTTTTTCATGTTTCTTTGCTTAATAAATATGTACATGATCCTAACCATGTAATAAATTGGGATGTGATTCAAGTGGGACCTGAGGGAGAGTTCCAAATCAAGCCAATGTGCATCCTTGACAGGAAGGTCATAATGCTCCATAATCGAGCCATAGGGAAAGTAAAGGTGCAATGGGAGCACTACGGTCCTGAAGAGGCTACGTGGGAGTTGGAGGATTCCATATGATTGGCACATCCATTTTTTCTCAATTCTGCGGAGCACTGAGGGCGGTACCAGTGTAGCATTTTGTTCAATTTTGTAAAGCACTGAAGACAATGTTGTTGAAGACAAAGGGGAATGTAACACCCCGGGATTGACCCTGTTGGCATTAAAAATGTATATGATGTATATATTGTAAGTACTCATGGTGTGGAGTTGAAGGAAAAATCCCCACCATCGATTTACCATTTTATGTTTCAGCGATTAAAATTGATGGCGATGGTATTTCGTGCTAGACGACACGTTGTAATTTTAGACATCATGTAAGTATGCAATTTAATTAAAGTACCTAGAACCTGCTATGTCAATGCAACATTAAAAGACATGGGGGCGTGATTTCCTAAGGATAAGGGGGGGAAATATTCAAACCTTTGGGCCAATGGCGAAAATCCAAATGTCAAAGGGTGAAACCATCAAACTGTCAACTACCCATTTTGTCTCTTGTCCCCAATTATTTAATTCTATTAGAAATTGGTTGAGTTAGTTATTGCATGGGATGGGCAAGTTATGGAGGTCAAAATTCGAATTGGGCAGAGCACCAATTTTTGGAAAAACATGTTTTGACTTATGAGCCAAGTAAATGCCCATTTTTGCTACCCATTCCCTCATGCATCCACGTTTTTGTCTTCCCCACATTTTTGGAGCTCCTAGGCATTCTCCATGGACGTTTTTGTACTGATATTCATTTTTCCCATGGATGGGAAGTGGTATTGTTGACATTCAGTGGTTGGGATCTCTCCTGGCAATTTTTGTGTTTTTTTTTCCTTCCCACAGTTGGGAATTCTGTGTTTTTAGTGTTTTATAGACAATGGGGGACAGATACACAAATTTAGGGACTGAGGGAGTTTTTTTTCCCATGTGAGTCCATAGAAAATTTCTCAAAATCAAATTTCTCTCCCAGGGTCATTTTCCCCCATCTATAAATTTGCTTTTGGCTCCCAAGTCGTTTTTCAGCATGCCCGAAACTTGCAATCATTGTGTATGTTACTGTTGTTTGGTCTGAACCGGTTTGGGAGGGGAAATGAAGTATGACTAGCTTGATAAACCTAGTGTGAGAAGGAACCTCATAGACAGAGCTAGGGGGGTGTCTTTCTTATTTGCACACCCTGAATAGCACTGGAAGGGAAGGCATAGCTTGAGGGACTGTGTAGCAGAGAAGGGGATGCTTCCTAGTGTTGGGTGTGTAGATATTTTAGAATCCAGGATAGATTTGGTGAAGGTTTCCATAGCTCTGTGGTTGAGCTCACTAGATTAGAAATCAACCTTTCCAGCTCCTTCTACCATACATTTACTGTGTAATGTTCAAAGGCCCTTCTCTCCAATATGTCCTAGTCTTTGATGCCACATAATTGTATTGTTTATAAGGTCAACAGGATCATGTCTTCTTTATTTCTATCCTTATGAATAAAGGACTTGTTACACCGATATTTAAAAGTTCTTCCAAACAACTTGTACATAGTTCTAATCTAAAATATTGACATCAATGCCATTTCTCCTTGAGCCATCTCACATGTGCCCCTTTCAAATACAACATACACACTTGCATCACCCATTTTACTTACATATTTTAGGGTCTTTTCCAAATATAGAATGTGTAGAATACCAAGAATATTTGTAATCCTTTCATATTTGAGGAGTAGCTTGACAACTCTATGCCCTATGATTTTGGTTTTTGATTCATATCCTAGGAAAACATCGACTGGATTGTAATTTTTATATTCACAAAAACACTTCCCATGAGAATTCATATGAAATGAAGCACTCGACTCGATCAACCACACAACATAATATGGATGTGTGCCAAGGGGGTGATTAGCCCCACTTGACCCCCCTTTTTTTGGCAATCTACAAAGAGTACAACACATATCTCACAAAGAGATGGATTTTTAAAGTCCCTTAAGGGTATTTTAGTGACTTTGTAAATGCATTGAATCATATAGAAGACCATAACTAAGATGATCTGTATAATGTTAAACTTGTTTATTTGTCCTACAAGAACTTGACCATTGACTAACATGAATAGAAGTTCCAAGGCCTTGAGTCCAAGGATAAATTATTATCAAAATTGGGGTGTTACATTTGATATTTAAAATACGTCAATAAAAAATTAATTTGAGGTTAAAATGTTGAAACCTAACTCCTTTGAAAAATACATTATTATATCTCTAAGAGGACATACTCGTGCTGAAGTTATTAATACAAAACCTTGGATATTATATAAGGGGTTATACATAGGATAAGAAGGGAAAAAATAAATGCCACAAATCAAATTATGTATTTGTCAGTCTACCCATAAATCTAATCCCTTGTCATCGAACCACACTATAAATGCTCTCAACCCTAGTTTAAGGGAAATGTTTATAACACTAATGTTTTTTGAAACAATACCTTCACTGCTCTAATTATTAGTGTGTCATGATACTCTTCTTATCTTCTCAAGAAGATTATCTATCACTAGAGGGTGGCATGTATAAACTAAGAGGTCACTCAGAAGCTACCTTGATCCATAGAAGGATTACTCACATAAAACTATAAATCCCTACCACATGTGAGCAAGGTAGTCATAATATTGATCGGGAAGGATGCAACCTTTGATGAAGATACAAGTCGAGAAATTTCCAACTTGAAGAAACATATGAAGAAGTCGTAGCCCCTAAAGCTGCAAAACCAATGAAGGAATTTAACCTTCTCATGATGACAAGATTCTCGAAGAACATGATATGTTGGAGCCCCAAGAACCTCTCCACATGAATATCTCACAAAAGAGAAATACAGCTTGGGTCTATGATATTATTCAAGAAACAAAAAGTAATGGTGCTCAAGAAGGATCCACAAAGCATAGAAAGAATCCAAAGCCATTTCTTAGTTATGTGTCTTTGATGTGTGATCTTGTAGATAAATAACCTACTTCTTTTGAAGCAAATGTTCAAAATAAAGAATGGGTAGAAGCTATGACGAAAGAATACCAATCCATAATGAATAATGATGTATGGGAAATACTTCCCAATCCAGAAGGACAAAGTGTGGTACCCTTCAAATGTATCTACAATATAAAACATACAGTTGATGGAAGTATTCAGAAGTACAAAGCCATATTTGTGTCAAAAGGATTATCTCATAAGGAAGGAATTTATGATGAAGAGAAATTTGCTCTGATCGCAAGGTACACTTCTGTCAAAACCATCATTGCATTGCATTCAAAGATCTTGTGGTATCTAGACATGAACTTGTTTGGTAGTATGAAGGATTCATGCTTACTGTTTGGAGGTATGAATAATTCCTCCTTCCCCATTATAGTTGTAAGGTATGCTCTAATGCCCATGATCCTTATGTAACCACTCAATTTCTCTCTCCATTTATATATCCAAACCATTAGACACCAATTACACAAAGTTTGATCATGTATATACACTAATACATTTGGGTGGATTTTTCCATGAAATATTTCCACGTTTTGAACATTCGTGTATTAATACTTCTTTTTTTTATCATGGCGGAAAAACCGTGGTAATATCGACAGTTTTAATTTTCAACGAACTTTCGTCTCTATATCAACGATATATGGCTATCTTTGCACACCTGTGAAACCAATGCCAGCTTTCAAAGGTTGATTACACGTTGGCCAAGTTGTAATTAATGACATTAATAGCTCTTGGTTGTCTACACGCACGTCAAGTTGTAATGGCATTAATAATTATCCTTGCTAAGTTGGAGTAGGCTTCTCTTTTTATTGAAGCTTCACCACTCTACTAAGATTTAAAATTTTATTTTGTGTTACAAATCTGTTGGGTCTGGGTGAAGGGGTACCCTATTTGAAAGAAGTGTTTTATTTATAAAAATGATCAACAAGCTGCATCAAATTCCTCCTAGTCCCTCTCTGACAAGCACACAAAGTGTCTCTGTAGTCTCCAGGCTAAAAACTCAATCCTTCCATAATGGAAAGTGTAATGTGAGAATGTGCATGGAATCATCAGTTCGTTGTACTGCCTGACTCATGCAATTTAGAAACATTTGCTATAGTTGTGATTTATTAAGCGGGGATTGATCCCGAATTTCTTTATCAACCATATCCAAAACTAGATAGATCAGTCATACTATGCAACAATCAGCTGGTCGTAAATTCATAAAAGGTAAGCATGCATCCCTTTTTGGGGGATACAAACTAACATTGAGGCTCAAAATAACAGTTGTATTCTTCGGGTCATGTACCTTATGAATGAATTTAACAACCCTACAAATCCCTCCTTTTATTTAAACCAGAGTAATTGAAACAAGAGGGTCCAGTCAACAATGACTCTAGCCAATTCATTTTTTTAGAGACCCGATGCTCCACTAAGCTATTGTTCATTAACACAATGCTAATTTCTTTCCACAGTAGAAGAACAAATTTCATTTGGACCATTTGTGACAGCTAGTGTTCCAATGCCCAAACTATCAAGGTCTCGTTGTGAGTAAATCAAAGGCCACTACACAACACTTGTTGGCATCAATGAAAACTTCAGTCTGTTAGACACAATGCTCACTGAGAGGGGGGGGGGGGAATCAGTGAGCTAAGGCTTGAACTCAATTTCAACTTTTTCTACCAATATTATATCATTATTTCACAATTACTTCAACAACATATTTATCAAAGAACAATATCAACTAGGCACATGTCAATCATCAATTAAACACATCAATATCAAGACATTGCACAAGGGACACAAGATATAGTTTTGTAATATTTATATAAGTGGAGACTTCAATCTCCAATATGGGATACAACCCATAAGATGGCACCACCCACCAGAATGGTTCAGTAACCTATAACTGACTAGGATGCTACAACATCCAAACAAGCTTCAACTTGTTAAAATACCAATAATTCTTTCCTCAGATCCACCCAGCCTCCCTATACAAATTTCAGATTACAAATTACAATTGATACATCACACTCTTCCAAAGTTTTCCATTAGCACACACATCAAAAATACCAATCAGCAAGTCTTCATTCTGTACTTGTTAGATTTTTATCATTCAAGTTAGCATTATGATCTTAGGATCTTATCTGAGAGAATAACATGTACAGAAATAAAACACAAGAGACAATGTACACAAAGATTTTCCTCGAGGAAACCATAAAGGAGAAAACCCTGCAAATTCCTCAGAGATAGAATCAACACCAAAAGTAAAACTCGAAAACATAAAGATGATCTCTCGACAGCAGTAGTCTCTCTCTTGTCCCAACAAATTCTCTCTCACTCATGCGCCCCAGTGAGTGAGTGTGTGTGTGATAAATAGAGAGGCTCACTCTCTATTTATATTCTTTCATTCACTTAATGTCCACTTTAACATGTCAGTCCCACTTAACAATTACTTACTAGAGCCGACATCTCTAAGAGAGTCTAATAACCCTAGTGACCCACAACTGTGGGCACTTTAACCCTTGATCAATAGGAGGGTTACCCACAATGACTTTACATGACTTATTTACATTATTGAATCTCCTGATAGAAACATCTGGGCATGACATGACTCAAATACATTACAGACACACCCCAGAATAAACATCGGGGTACAATACATAAGATATACTGATGAATACATTCCGAAGTTACAAATACATCAACACTCCCTCTTAACTGGGAAGGTATTTTCTTGACACAATTTGTCAACACTAGTCTTCTTCTCTGGATCATCTCATCATATACATCTTCAAGTCATCTTTATTAATTCTTGCACATGATCTAGGAACTAAGATTCAATCTCATCAAAGAATTATTAACAATTACTCATGAATTGGAAATTTTTAGGAACCAAATAGGTTTCCTCTCTGTATATTATATAAACAATAAAGGATTACAATACCATGCATAATCAATGGCTTAAATCAATGAAGAATTCAAATACCTAAGAGGACAATTCGAATTCAATGAGTGAGTCTAGCTTAACTGACTCTTTGCCATGCAATCTCACTCAGTTAACCACTTGTCCAAAAACCTAATTGACTCACCAAACCCTTAACTGAAGTTGGAGTGTAATAAATGACTTAATCTCAACTGAAGGAGATCAAACACATGTCATAGAAATCCAATCATCAAGTGCTATTACTGCATGACTCCAATAAACCCTGATGAGGTTAACTGAAGCTGAACTGACCATCAGAAGTTGGTGAAGGCGCCTAGTTAGCTCCAGTTCATTAAATAATAATAAAATAATCAATAAATAATGATTAAATAATATATTTAATGCATGGAGGCGCCTTAAATGACTATAACTGATTGGTTGAACTGAAAGTAACCCCCAGTTAGCAATTAGGTGCATGAATGTCACACAGATCACCCCTGGAGTGCTCCAGTTAGCCTCCTTGACTGTAGGTAGGCGTGGGAGTGACTGGGATGATGGTAATTAATGCTCCTTGATGTCAATTAAACTTAGGATAGTGGTTTAACTAGGCCAATTTGACTGAAGAGTGAGGATGAAGGTAAATGTCTCCAACAATCTTCATCTTCAAGTCATCTTCATCTTGGATCTGGATCATCACTCAATTTGGATCATCATCACTGGATCTGGATCATCACAAGGATATCATTACTGGATCTGGATCATCACTGGATCTAGATCATCACCGCTAGATCATCATCACTAGATCTATATCATCACTCGGTCATCATCACAGGTGCTATCTCATGATTCTTCTTGTCACAGGAAGTTCTACAGAGCCAACCCTTTTTCATGCTGGTTGTAGTCCTAGCCTCCATGTAGGTCTTCTTCAGCGCTGATATCTGACCCTAAGTCAGAATGGCTAGCACTCACATCTGACCATGAGAGGAACACATCCAACACCATGTCATAAAGGCACAACACTTACATTCACCAGCATGATAGGACACAACTACTATCATCTGTGTAAAGGCACATCACTTACAATCACCAGCATGATAGGACACAACTACTATCATCTGTGAAAAGGCACAACACTCACATCCACCAGCATGGTAGGACACACCTACTACCATCTGTGGAAAGGCACAACACTTACAATGACCATCATGGTAGGACACACCTACTACCATCTATGAAAAGGGACAGCACTTACAATCACCATCATAGTAGGACACACCTACTACCATCTACACACCTACTACCATCTATGAAAAGGATAAGCACTCACATCCACCAGCATGATAGGACACAACTACTATCATCTATGGAAAGGCACTGTACTTACATCTGATCATGTGGGAACCAATCCTACAGTCACATCACAATGGCCCTCAGCCCTAGGCTGAGGATTCCTGGTAACTGACCAGGTACCTCCATTCATAGAATGGCAATAGCCCTTATATCTTATCATGTAGGAACAAATCCTATAGTCACATCAGATGGCTCTCAGCTCTAGGCTGAGGATTCCTGGTAACTGACCAGGTACCTCCATTCAAAGAGTGGAAATATCCCTAATATCTGATCATGTAGGAACCAATCCTACAGTCACATCAGAATGGCTCAGCACTCACATCTGACATGGAAGGAACCAATCCTCTCACCATGACAAAATGGCTTAGCCCTTACATCTGACCATGGAAGGAACCGATCCTATCACCATATCATAATGGCTCAAGGACTCATCATTTCCCCTTGGAGGGAACCTCGATCTGGAAAACACCAAGCTTCTCCCTGAAGTACTCAAACTTCACTTTGGACATTTCTAGGCTAGAATCACATCAGGGCTGATTACGTTCAAGGATAACCTGCAAGGCTCGCCAAGACCGATTACATCCGAGGACAACCTACAGGTCTGTTTACATCCAAGAAACCTACGAGATTTGCCAGGATTTATGCTCAGACAACCTGTCTCACCGACTATGCTAGAACTCCCTCTTTCGAGAGATCTCAATCTAGATCACATACTAGAGCTTCACTGCTCCTCTCTCCCAAATAGCAAGTGGCAACATATTTTTCCTCAGCTGTACTCAGCGCCATGCAGGACTCCATCCTTTCAAACTAAGAGATCACACTTGATCCCATACTAAAGTAGCACCTCGAAGTGCTCTTCCTATCAATGGCACTGCCTACCCAATACGAATTCACATAACCCTCCAGGTTAATCTTCTGCTTCGCCTCATACTTGAGCCCATAATCAACTGTACCCCTTAGGTACCTCAGAATATTCTTTGCAACAATCGAGTGAACATGTCTCGGATCTATCAGGAATTGGCTCAAGGTGTTCACACTAAAGAAAATATCTAGTCTCGTATTTGTCAGGTAAATCATCTGACGATACATCGTGGCATCAACTAAATCTGATGAAGCAACACTCAATAGCTTCAAGTTTGATGCCATAGGTGTGGTCATGGCCTTGCAGTCCATCATCCTGAACCTCTTTAGGATCTCTACTTCATACTTCCCTTGTCCACACCTCCATTCCTAGAACATAGTGCATCATCCCCAAGTCCTTTATCTTGAACTCGGCAGTAGGTCTTCTTCTTGTAAATTTAATGAGTTTCCCTTTTCTGTCAAAAACAGGTCATCGACATATAACAGGATCATCACTAGTCTTTCACCTTCAACCTTGAAGCAAAGGTTGGAATCCACTTTACTCTCAGTAAAGCCTAGAGTCATCAGTAATCTATCCATCCTATCATACCATGTTGAACCTCGGTCTCTTCTGCAGTCACTCCCTCCAAAGCGGAGCATCATAGTCCCTCTGTCTTTTGTACTCTATGCACTGAAACATTCTGTACCGAAGTGACAAGTAGCTTCCTCTGCTACTAATATTCTATGTATCCATCTAGGATCATTGGATACCAAGATCCTCTATCTTGAACTTTTTTAAAAGTTCTTCTCGCACCCATCTATGAGCTTGTCATCCTCTATAGACTTTCATCTTCAAACTTGTAGCAAAGGTTCAGATCTTCATCAAGCTCCTCATGTATGTGTTATCCTATGGGTGTCTTATGAGCCCGTACAGTGCCTTCTTTCATTTGCACACATGATTCTGCCTGTCATGTGTCTTCACTTCTAGTGGTTGCAAATGTATCTTCATAGTCGATGCCTTCTTTCCATGAGAAGCATCATGCTACGAATCCTGCCTTGTATCCCACGATGTTTCCATCTACTGCATGATAGAACTACGAACTTCCCTTCATGTATCAATACTACATCCTAGACATCATTCTTCTTGAACTGGTCTTCCCTGTCATCTTGGTTACTTTTTCAGAGCTGGAAGGTTCTACATCAATGATGTCCCTGCATTCCTCATATTATTCTTCATCTTGGATTCTTTCTTGAATTGTTGTCACATGTTCTTCGGAACAAGTCTCATCCTTCTTTGCTTGTAGGCTATTGTCTGCGATCTTTCCTACAAGTCAAATGCATTAGTTTTATGGTTAGAAACATTCCATAAGGTATATTCATAATGAAAAATTCTTACGCATAAACATATGATCATGCAACTATTTATCCAATACAACATTCATCCATATCTCACAGAAACTTTCTAGATTCCGTCCATCTCTACCAGGACAACATTGAGATTGTGCACTAATCCAATATGTCAGCAAAGAGGTTTCATTCTAGATAAGTAGAAATGGAGAGTTTTATAGCACCATGAGCTACTTACCCATCACATGCATATTAGTAGTATAATTTCATTAATGCAAACATTCTATTATGCATAATACATCAACTGAATATAAACAAATGCATAACAAAACAATATCATGAAATGACAATTGAATACTTATCTTTATTTGTTTCATGGGTAGACTTCTTCTTGAGCCTTCAGCTTCATCATCTTCTTTATTCATCATTTATTATGGAAAATGATAAGATGGATAAGAGGTTCTTCAAGAGTTGAGTTCTTCATATTCCTCATCACTTGAGGGATATTTTTTGGATGGTGAGAGCTTGATCTCCAGTTGCTCCCATCTTCTCTTCTCTTATTATGAGTCGAGCTTCTTCTACTTCCTAGTGTCTGCTAAAAATAATCACTTCTTTCTGGCACACATTCCTCGCATGAATAAATCCCATTATCCTAGGAGGCCATTCAAGGTGGTTACCACTTCTGCATTATCCACTTCCTCTTCTACTGCTACAATTCTTTCTTTGATTTGAGAGACCCTTGTAAAGTATGACTGTATGGTCTCTGCATTCTAGATATTCACATTCTTCAACTGTTTTCTCAAAGTCATATTCTGATTTATGTTCTTCCCTTCAAATAGTTTGGTCAAGGAATCAAACATCTCGTTCAGTGTCTTTAGGGAAGACACTTGTGGTATAAGGTGATCCATGATTGAATCAACAATGATCTTGTTGGCCTTGACCAAGTTCTTCTTGTGTAAGGCTTTAGCCTCATCTCACTCTAGAACTGGAACCTCTCTACTTATGTAGGTGTCTAATTCATTTCCTTCAATAACTAATGAAGATCCTATACTTCCATGCTTGGAAGTTGTCAACTTCACCAAGCTTATCATCAAGCTGATGTGATAGATCACTTTGAAATGAAAACCTCAAATGAAAATAGCAAAAGATTAGATCTTACCGATTTGAGGTGTCCATCCTAGTTTCGGAGCTGGCTGATCTAAGGTTTTCAAAGAAACCATAATTTTCAAAACTTGGAATATTTTAGATCTGATTGGATATAAATATAGATCTATTCAAGGTGAGCTTTCCAAAGTACTCCTTTTCTGAAAACAGTGGAGGGAAGCTCCCGGAACAGGAAGCCCTAGTTTACCAATTTCTTCTGCAGAAATTTCTGATACTGTTTCTGCGGTATCTAAGAAATTACGGCTCCTCTGTGTCTGAAACTTTGAACTGAGGTAGCCTCTCATGTCCCTGTTTCAACACCACAGGTTTCATCAGAATTGGTTTCACCAATTGGGACTTATGAGGATTTTCCCAAGGTGACATGTTCAGAATAGCGAAGTTGTATGGAATTCCATGTGTCACTGTTGGGTGGGTGCACAAAGTTGATGGACCTTGTAGATGCAATGGTAGAATGAAGTCAATCACTCTTGATCCATAAAATAGAAATCATCCCAAGTGATCTCGACCCTGCCAAGCC